>JANRMJ010000114.1:4291787-4310959 GCA_025584955.1 Alethe diademata | reverse complement strand
GGACAGGGCTTGGAGCAGCCTGGGACAGTGGAAGGTGTCCCTGCCATGGCAGGGGATGGCTCCTATTAATGTCCCTTTCAGCCCAAACCATTCTGTGATTCCATGACTCACATTTCTCAAAAGTGTCCCCACCATGTGTGCCATCCTGATGCTTTCTGGACTTTGCTTGCAGCATTTCCCTGGGAGTCAGGGAAGGGTTTGGACTGTGGCAGAGCCATCCTGTGGGATGTCTCCTGCTCCCAGTTCCTCTCATGCTCTGGTCCAGCTCTGGCCTCCAAAGAAACTTTTTGCAAGGCTTTCTTTGGCAGCTCTTTGACCTGCCCCAGCCACTCCTGCCCTCTCATTGTCTGCTGGGAGCTTATCTCTGGTCTCCCTGTTGGTTTTCAGCTGGCTCCTCCTGTGCTCCCCAAGCCCTCTGTTAAGGTAGCTCAGGCACACCTGAGCAGCAGCTCCTGCAGTTTCAGCCTATCAGGTTCCCATGTTCAAATAGCAGAGGGCACTGGGAGACAATTGGAAATGTTTCTGTGCCAAAGGTGCCTTGAAATTGCTTCACAGCAGGTCAAAGGGTTTTGGCACAGCAAAAAGGCTAAGGAATAAACAGGTAGAAGCAAAAGGCTGAGGAATAAACAGTTAGAGGCATGTTCTTTGAGAAAAATGAGCATTTATTCCAAAAATGCTTGGTTTGGTTCTGTTAGCAGGAACGTGCCTCGTCCGTGGCCATGGCTTTGTGCCAGACTGCTCCTCGCAAAGAAAATAAAAATTTATTTTAATGAATCGTCCTCTTTCCAGGGTTTCCTCCCCCTCAGGGCAGTTATACCTGCAGAAGCTATTTGTGAAATGGCTTCCAGATGGCAAAAGAGGTTAATTCCCCCCCAAAATGAGAGGGGGACTGGATCCTTGTACCTATATCAAAAATCACAGTAAATTTTTCCATGGCTGGTTTCCTACTGCTTGGGAAGCAGGATATGATAGAGATGCTCTTCCCAGAAAGGTTTATCTCTGAGGCTCATCTTAATTCTCACTGTCAGAGTGGGTGTGCTGGCTCCAGTTGCTGCACCCAAGTGAGCTCTCCCCATACCATGCAGTGTTTGCCCCATGAAAAGCCATGCCCTGCAGCCCAGGTGATGCTGGCACTCTGCATCTTTCAGCATTTTAACCCATCACAGTGTCTGATTTGGTGTCTGGGATCATTTGGCATCGGCTTTTATTTCCTGTGCAGGTATCTGAATTGTTAAAAGCAGCAATGAGAATATGGAGGGGAAATCCCTGTCTTTGCTTTCAGACTAGATGGGGAAGTTCTTCTCCAACACAAAATTTACCTGAACAAAAATCTGTTGCCTCCTTTTGCTTACAGAAGATCAGACAAGGGCTGGAAGTAGAAACAGTTAACTTTTTTTTTTTTTTCCCCACAAAAGAGTTAAAACTGAATAATATATTTCCCCCAGCCTGCAGCCCAGTTCTGAGCTGATGCTTTGAGAAGTCCACGAGGTATCACTACTGTACTTTAAATTAAAAAGAGATGCACAGTCCTGCTAGGGGCTGTTCTGAGCTCTGAAGTGTTAGTTTTGTCACCCAAGATGTGCCTGGCACCACAGGTGAAAAGTTTGGAGACATGGAGTCAGCTGGGAAACTAACTCAGCTAAATTGAGTCTCTGTAGCCCTAGCATTTTATCCAAAATATCTCAATTGCTTACCAAATGTCCCATCTACCAACTGTCTTGCTGTGGGAGAGATATCATAAAGATTATGCTTATTGTATAGCATGTTAGAAAAATGATAATGATCTCTCTGGGGAGAGATTCAATTAATTCCTTGGGTGCTGGCAGCTCATATCTGCAATTTGGTGTATCCCAATGCAGACTTAATTACTTAAAAAGCCCTTCTTTTGTGTTGTAATAAACCCACAGGAAACCCAAGAGATTAATAAGGGCAGGTAACTAATTAAAACTGCTCCATTTTCTTAGAGGTAAAGAAACCTGTAAGAAAACAGGTAAAAATCTGTGGAAAGAAAAGAGACTCATTAGAAAGCAAGTAAAGGAACTTACGAGAAGGCAGGTAAAGAAATCAGTAAGAAAGAAGATAGAAGATTAACCTATAAGAAGGGAGGTAAAGAAACCTGTGAGAAAACCTGGGTGACTTTAGGAGCCAGAATTTAACCCAACAATTAAGCTAGGATTAAAAATGGTTTGGTTTAGATTTTTTTAAAACAAATGTTATTTGTTTAACTTCAAACACACAATGCTTCAGTGAAAGTTGTTTAAAAAACTGAACATTTTTTAAAGTTCTGCTTAAAAGTTGGGAAAAACACCATTCCTGAAACTTTAACCTGAGGTTTTAACTTTAACCTTAAAAACACTGCCTGAAACTTTGAAAAAAACGTTGCCAAACGCCATCAATTAAACCAGGCTCTTCTTAAGCGGCTTTTGAAGCGTTGGGAGCTGTGTGTGTGCTTTAAGTGTTACACACACCGTAATTTAATCTCTGCGCACACACCCCCCTCCACCTCCAGCGGATGGAAACTCCGAAATTCCACCCTAAAACCGAGGGAGGGGGGGGGGAAATAAAATAAAAACTTCACCAAAAAGAAGGCAACCCACGTGCGAGGCGGCTAGCGGGGCGGGTGCGCGTTTTGGGGATTTGGCGTGTTTTGGGGGTGTTTTGTTGCCGTGCCCGGCGGGGGAGGACCCGGGCGCGGCTCCGCGGCCGCTCCGGCCTCTCCTCAGGGAGCCTCATGGGAGGAGCCTGCGAGCAGCTCCAGCTCCAGCAGCCCCGGCAGCTTCGGGCTCCTCTTGCTCGGCCTTTGTGAGCTCCGGAGCTGCGCAGGGGGAGCGGGGCTCGGCGGTGCCCGGGGCTCGGCGGTGCCCGGCCGCGATGGGGGGAGCGCCGCGGAGCGCCGTGAGGGCGAGGGGCTGTGCTGGCGGCCAGCATGACTGCGAGCGGGAGCGCTGCTGATTGTTTCCTGCCCTTGGTGTGTTTGACACTTGTGAGTGGCAAAGTTTTTTTTGTGTTTTTTCTTTCTTTCCTCCGTCCCCCCCCCTTTTTTTTTTTTTTTTTTTTAAAGTTTTGGGAGCTCTTCCTCTCGCTCCCACAGCGCTGCAGCTCTTGGTCAGGATTAACTTACCTCCTCCCACACCCCAAACCAGAAAAAAAAAGACTGGATGGTTTTGTGGCTCCTGCTCCTGGTTTCTGCTCGTGTGTGTTGTTTGCACTGAGGGACTTCTGCTTCAGGTTTGCTGGCTGGGAACTTTGGGAATTTGGGAAGTTTGAAATGCTGCTCCACTGACATCAGGACGTGACCGAGGCTCTAAAAGCTGCTCCGTGCTGACGTGATGGGCTTTTTTTAATGCTTGACACTTATTACAGCAAATGTGCTTATTCATCCTGTGCAGGCGTGATTTATACTTTTATGTGGCTTTCTGCTGTCCCTCTTCGAGCTTGCAAAGGAAGTAGTGCTGTAACACGTTTCAGTCCCTTAAAGCGTTTGAATCTGATATAATTGTGCTTGTTTAATGTAGTAGCTCACCCTAAGTTTTAATGCGACCACAGTAATGTAGAACACTCCGAAAAAAACCCAAACCTGGTTTATTGTTGTAGCTAATCAAGTCAGTGATCAATCCGGGTGCGCACGTTACACACATTAAGAGATTTCTAAGCAAGGAGGGTTGGGTGAGAGAGGAAGTGCAGGCCCTCAGGTAGTGTGTGACTAAACACCATCCCCTGCCAGGATAACTCCTCTATCTTGTCAGGGTTTCCACAACCAGTGCCAGAAAAGGACATTTTCTGGGAATGCCCCTGCAGGGTCGCTGACAGCAGCAGCGCTCTGCTCCCGCTCCAGCAGGACACCGGGAATTACCTGCAGGCGCTGCCAGCTGCTGCACAGCTGGGGCTGCTTTCCGCAGGTGGGGCACTGCCTTCAGGAAGCCGTGTTAAAAGTGCTTTCGTGTCTCCAGAGCCAGCTCCCGCCTTGGTTTGCCTTCCTTGCGTTGTTGGGATGGAATTTTGCGGGAAGGGAAAGGACTGCTCCCTGTTCAACCATTCCCCGCTGCTGGAAGCACAGCCGCGTGTCCGGCGCTGGGCAGCCGCGTGTTCCCGCATGGACTGTGGCCAGCCGGGCTGGTGGCAGCTCCCTCCCTCGGGGACAGGTGTGACTCAGGTGCTGCCCCAGCCATCCCGGGCTGGGCTGGCTCTCCCTGGCTGCTCCAGGCACTGTCACCCAGCACCCAGGCCTGTTCTGCTGATTCCTCGAGTCCTGCTCAGAGGAACACCGTGGAAATCAGGAATGATTCCCCCAGGAGCCAGTTCTGGTGTCTTGGTGACAGTGCCTTTTTTCCTTAAGTGTAGTTCTCCTGCCATGCACTGGGCATCAAATTCTTGTTTCCCCTGTGTGACAGGGGTTTTATTTGCTCTTAATTACCACATGCCAGCTCATCTCTTGGATACCTTCATTACTGTGTTTGCAAAGCCCCAGCTCAGCAGGACTCAGCCTGGCCCAGGCTGAGCCTAAATACAAAGTGCTGGTGCAGGTCACTTAGAGCATAGTTTCTTCTTCAGAGTATGGGAATTCGAGGGATTTTTCTAAAATCACATATTTAAGTGCATAAGTAGGTCTTTTGTTGGGTTTGCAAAAGGCAGTGTATTGCCCAAAACTTGAACGTTTGACTGTGAGTGCGTTTTTAGCTGCTAAAAGTAAAACCTTGGCTAAATCTAAGCACAGTGATCAGCAAAAGTGACCCCCAATCGTTGCTGTGTCTGAGCTTTTAAGCTGTGCCTGATGTGTGGACTCATCCTGTGGGGATGGATATTCCCTTAGTTCCTTGGGAGATAAAGCCACATTTTCCATTTTAATCTTAGAATCTCATATTTTTCCTGAAATGCTGTTGATATTTAAGTGGGGTTTAAATTAGTTCATAAGGAGTTGTGCAGGAGGGAGAAAAAAAAAGGAGGGGTTTGTTTGGTTTTAAACCTTTGTTTGTATCTCATGCAGCAGTTCTGAGCTGTTCCCTAAACAAGTTTAGTTTTAGTTAGTGATACCTGTAATGTTGATTTCTAATATGAGAAATAACATCTTACCTCCTTCTCTGCTGAATCATTGACAGGAGTCCCAGTAATCACGAAAATAACTTTCAAAGAACAGAAAGACCAAAGGGGCATAGAGTTACTGTAACAGGTTATTATTGGATTTTCTAGACATTTCAGTGTTTACAGTGTTCTAGTTTATTTCAGTGAATATGGTTAATGTAAGAGGTAAGTTGCAGACTAAACTGTGAGAAGATAAAACTAATATTACGAAGGAATTAATAAAATGGATCAAATTTTAAGAGGTACAGTGTGTTTGAATGCATTAATTTGAAACTGAAGTAGATGCTAGATCTTTTTCCATTCCGAAGAATTGCAGTGTAAGAACTTAACACAAATGGCAAATTCTCTCAATATTTTTCTGGGGTTGATTAATACTTTTGCTTATGTGTGGGTTAACTGAGGCTCAAAAATTTGACTCTTTGGCCCAAGATATTAGGAAGCCAAGTATGAAATCTAAAGGATTTTGTTTGCCAGCCTTGATGTTCCCAGTGAGAACGTCTTGTGTCCTGAAGAAAACAAAACAGTGGCTGATGAGAGCCCTGAGAGCTCAGTCCTGCCTTGTGGTTGTTGGTGCCATTTTCCAGAGATTTCTGGAGTAAGAGCAGGATCCATAAATCTTGCTGTTATCTCATTAGAAGCAGCCAAATGTTTGGGACTGGGAGATAGCAGAGTTTGAAATGCTCGTTGGTTTCCCTTGGAATAAACCTGGAGCTGTTGTTGACTATTCAGAGGGAGCCACATCCAGCTCTCCTGATTGGAAAAACATGGACAGGGAGTAAATGCCAAGACCTGTAGCTGCCTTCTGTCTCCAGCACCAGTATCAAAGCATTTTTATAACTTTCCTATGAAATTAGGGGTTTAAGGTCTGCATCTCAGGGATGTCAGGAGGAGAGCAGCAAACAGACCCACCAGAGCACCCAGCACTCGCTGCCTCTGTGTCCATGTGTGCCAAGTGTCCCTGTATATATCTTCATTTTCTGCCTTGGTTTGAAGCCTTCTTACGTAGACAGAGTCAGACATGCTGTGTTTAAGAAGAAATTAAACAGGTTTATGAAGTTATTTCTCATTCATTCATTGATACATAATGAATACTGTGGGTCCAGATTTGCCTGAAACATGTTATTTGCATACCTGCCTTCTAACAGTGACTTGGAAAATCTCTTTTCAAGGCTAAGTAGAGGCCTTAAAAGTGAAATTGTGAAACTCAAGAGCCTAAGGACACTTGATGGGGGCAGTGTCTTTTTCTCTTGTGACACTCTAATAACAGACTGAACCTCGTGGTCTTTGGGCTGAATTTAGTGTGCACTGCAGCTGTTGGTAAGCAACTGCTTGGTAAACTGTGAGGTATTTTCCTTTGCAAACTATTTCAGTCATGCTTGTCATAAGCAGAATTTGGAAGCAGTTTTGTGTAGATCCTCTTCCAGGCTCGACCCAGAACTGAGGCAACAGAATGGAACAAGCTCCGTGGCCTTTTTATGGAGCTCAGTTCTTGAAACAAATGGGCTTTAAAGGCTGGTGGCTGCAGAGGGCTGGCAGCAGGGACCTGGAGAGCCAAAGGCAGTTGAGATGCCTGGGAATGTCACCTGTGGAACTTGTTTGAGCAGCTTATGGATGGCTTCATTGTTTGTACTGCACAGAGCAGGGTGGCTTGGCAAGGAGCAGCTTCTCCATCACCTCCCCAGGCCTGAGTTTCAGGTTGCTTTGTCCATGAACTATGAAAATCCCTGTCCAGGAGTTGGTTGGGCAGGAAACGTGAGTGGTGAGGAGCAAACACTTCTCACCAGGCTGGGGCAGAGCAGTTTGAATTGCAGTTTGTGCTTGTGCTGTGCTTTCCTCGTGTTACAGGGAATAGCCTTAGTGCTCTGTCACAGCAAGGAGAAAACCTGCCATCTCCTCAGTTTACTCATTAGGTACATTAAAAGAAATTTTGCTGTTGCCAAAATGTACTTTCTAAACCCTCATTTTAAGGCAAAGCAGAGGGGACATCCCAGCTGCAACTCAGCAATGAATGAAAACCAGTCACTTTATGGTAGTAAGCCAGAGGACTTTAGAACCTGTAAACACCTTGGCTCAAAGTTCCCTACAACAGGCAGAGGCCTCAGGTGTGGTTAAACCTGTGGGCAGTCAATTGCTCAGAGTTGTAATTGTTTTTCTTCCCACAACATGTTACAGAATCCTTTAGATAAAATATGGGGTGTGTGAGTACATTCAGATGGCAGCCTCCAGTCATTACCAGAAGAACACTGACATTGTTATAGTAAAGTTTAACTGTTTGTTATGTTTTTTGATTCAAAATTAAATTACAGCAGGGAATCACCCAGGATCTCTGGATTTGAAATTAGGTAAGGAAGTAATAATTTAAAGCTGAGCTTTCTGGTTTGGGGCTTTTTATTTATAAGCTGGAATTGCAAATGCTGAGTGATAGTTTTGAGTTTATTAAAAACCCATCTGCAGATGGTACAATCCCTGTGTGTTCAGTGTTATATTCACTAGGTAGTACAGGAAACAACAGGGCAGTGTGAAATTGCATCAGCAGTTTAAGGTCACACTTTATAGCCTACAAATAACTTGAGAATTTTGGTGAATTTTAGGGAAAACTGATTCTCCCAGGGTCCTGATCTCTGGGTGGTCACATGGCAAAGTCAGGTTGAAACAGGCAGCAAAAACATGGTTTGGTGTCTCTTAAAAATAAGCAAACTCCCTTTTTCAGCAAGGCCCCTTTCCTTACTGATTCTGCAGTGTGTTTCCAAATTGGTTTTTTTCTGTGGTCATGAGCTGCTGGTACTCAGTGGCACTCTGCTTTTCCCAGGAATGGGGCAGGGCTGGATGTCTCAGTGTGTGTTCTCCACAGCACCTGGACACCTTTGACTCTGTGTCCCCACTGATGAGCCCCCCCAGCTCATCAAGCTCCTTGTATTTTGTGTGGTTTCTGAGTGAGGAGATCTTGTCATTTCTCTTGTTCAAGCAGCAGCTCCATTTCTTGTTTGCTTTTCATAATCAGAAGCACAATGGGGTTCATTTGCTGTTGGGTTGTTCTGTCTCATTGCTTCTGCAGTTGTAAGTCAGACAAAAATCCAGAGGCTTCAGTCCTGTGGGAACAAAAGCAACTTAGATTAAAAATGCCAACTTCCCTCTGTGTTCCCTAACACACAAGTTAGCTCATTCGTGCTCAAGTCCAGGGATTCAGAAGGATAAACAAGTAATTCTGCAATAACTCAGACATTTAAGGCTGCCTTTCTCTCTGTGTTTTCTCTCCACAGCCCTCCTGGGCCAGGTGATGATAATCAGTTGGCTTCTGCCCTCGATCCCTGTGAGCATCCCTTAGCTGTGTCTGCAGCCTCTGGAAATGCTGTGCCGGTGGGAGCTGCCGAGCTGACTGCAGCCAGGTACTGTGCAGAGCTGTGCCCTGCTCCTGCTGGGGGAGGCTGGGGCCCCAGGAGCTCAGCACTGCCTGGGGAACTGCTCTCACCCTCCTCGGGTGGATAATATCTGCTAAAGCCAGCTGCTGATGGCTTTGCTGAGTCTGCCTCTCTCTGTCGGCAGAGATCTGTACTAGAGTTTAAATCTCCCCTTGTCAAAACCTTCAAAAGAAAATGCTGTTTACCCTTCCATGAGATTCTATCACTTCAGCACATAGGAGGGTCATGACATGTGAAGGTGCAATAAATGCCCTGTATTTTCTTAGGTGCTTATACTTTTTTGTTAGTACAAGGTAACTAATCCTTGGAGCATTTTCTTTGAGAAGTTCTCTAACAGTATAATGTTGATTATAAAGCGTTCAGGTATCTCTGTTGGACTCTGGCCTTTTTGTCTGCCTTTGCTTGCACTGAGAAGGGAAGGTTGCTTTCTTTGTGCTGGTGGTGGTGAGGTTGTCAGGATCTTTGGGCATATAAATTTATCTTAACAATAGAGGAAGCCTTGTAGGGTGTGTGTACCCTTCAATCATCGGGAGCTCAGTGGAGTGTAAACATACACAGTGTATTTAAGCTAACATTAAATTTGTCAGCTGAAGTCACAACAATACACCATCAGAGGCTGAAGGGACCTTGTGTGGTTTGCTCAATCCACCTTAAAAGCTGGGTGACTTTGCTGTTTAGCCTGTTCTGGGCTGCCACCAGTCCCCAAGCTGGTTAGTCACCAATGCTGGCTGAGAGAGTCTGTGAGAAACAAACTTTTTCCTACAGTCAGAGTGAGATGATCTTGAGAAGCTAATGATGTGGATTTCTTTCAGTTCTTGTAAGTCTTTACTCAAAGAGTTGTGTTTCTTTTGTTTTTAACAAATGTAATTGGGTTACTGATGGGTTTTTCTTGTGGATTCTGTTTTTCTTGCTAATGGATTGTTGGCCACAGTAGTGAGGCAGTTAGAAAAGAGTGAGCATTAATTGAGGTGGAGCTGTGAACTACTTTCTCAATGTGTAAGCATGAAAAAAGACTAACACCAAAAGTGCCAGAAAGATTTGTATATGGTCTTTGGACTACAGTCTGGAAGAGAAGATTGTGTGCCCTTGGGGTGATAATTTGCTGTTTGCAGGGAAAAAGGCACACAAGCTGTCTATGATTAAACATTTAGGGAGAGCAGTCTCAGAGTGCTTTAATTCAGTGTTTCTTGTAAACCTCATGAATTCACTCTGTTTGCATTCCCATGTGAATCTGGAATTTTGAGTTAATTATAATATACCTTTTCTTTTGATCTACTTCACAGCTTGTGCCTTTTGAATGTTTTATTGTTAATGTGTGAAGGGTTCCTTGCTCCACCCCAGCTGCACAGGCTGTGCTTTCCCCATCCAGGGTGGCTGAGCCCAGTTGGGGTGAGGGCACACGGGCTGTGCAGCACCCACAGCATCTGGCTGTTGTTTCCAAATCCTAGCCTTGAGGGAGCTGCAAGGATTTTTGCAAGGGTTCAGTGCTAAAAAGTGACAAACCAGGGGTGTTTCACAGTGGATGTAGGGAGTTTTCCAGTTCCTGAAGCAGAGGAAACTGACAGAGAAATACATTGTGGAGAGAAGCTGGCTGTGAGTGGTTCTTCTCTTTGTTGGTTTTTACTCTTTTTTTGTTTGTGTTTTTGGTTTTTTTTAAATGCTGCACATGTTAACTCTTGTCAGTGTTGTTTGTTTTCCTTACTCCTTTATTTTGCATCCCTGTGCAGCTTTGGATATAAAAGCCTACCCATTCTCCTTCACCTGTCTTTCCTGCCCAGGTTGTTGGCACTTGCCAGCTTCTCTGTGAGCCTTGCAGAGGGGTTTCCTGTTGTCCCAGCAGTAGAAAACCCAGAGGCTGCCACTGTGCCCAGCCCCAGGTGGCAGCTGGTTGGCAGAAGAGGGGTTAAATCAGTGCAGCTGCACCCCTGCTTTAACTCCTGTGTGTTCAGTGTGGTGCAGTTCCTTCTGCACTAGCAGCTCTGCTGGCTTCTCTGGGCTTTGGTCCTGAGCTGATAACAACATGATGTTGGTAGCAAATGAAAGTATTAAAGCACGTGGGATTATGCTCACAGCCAGGATCAGTAATGGTAGGACTGGGCTTTTCTTGCCCAAGAGCCTCACTGATGTTTTTTCTCTCATTGCCTTATCTGTCAGCAGCAACTCACCTCTGTTGTGGAGCAGATTATTGCTGGTATAAGTAAGATAATCTTGTTAAAGTCTCTGCTTTTTTGGCATTTTTTGTAGAAGCACTGCACCACTGCGTTTCAGTGTGACTGGATACAATTCTCTAATGCACACACATGTGATGTCTCTGTGATTCTTACCGGGTACCTCTGCAGAATGGAGATGTTACAGGGGCTCCTGAATGCCATGGTGTTGTTCCAGTCTGTCTGCAGTAAGGTGCAATCATAAAGTGTTTTCTCCAATATACTTATTTATTAATTTGCTTTTGTTTCCATGTATTTCCCCATCAGGGGTGTCACATAATGCAGGCACTTTGACAGGGAAAAATAATGGTGCACGTATGATGGGGGTCAGTTCGTGCTGAATGGCTTCCAGATGGCAGGGCAGAGTAAGAGATCAGGTTGTCCCTCCATCTGTCCACTCAGGAAACTCTATCTTTGTTTTGCTCCTTGAGGGTGACTGACTGCCTCTCTCCTGCTGATAATATATTGATCAGGGACAGCCTGCTATCATCTGCTCAGTAAGATTTTATTTACTCTATCATACAGAGAAGTGCCTTGAAGAGAATTAGGTAAAAAGTTCACCGGCAATTCTGCCAAGCATTTTTGTTTATCAATGAAAGGCCAAGTTCACTCTGATTTGCCAGTACATGTTGCACTAGGAGAAGTTTTGGCCAGACACAGCTCTCTCTTTACTCTGCAGGTGCAGAGCTCTGCAACAGGACTTCTGTGCTGTATGAGGAATGTTTGGGTTGGAAAGGTAGGGAAGGCAAATAAGAGCCCTGTCTGTGCAAGACCACAGCATAGCTGGGCTCCAGGTCAGAGGTGTGAAACCCTTCTGAGCAGTGTGTGTTCCCTGCAGCTTCCTTCCTGGCTTGTGGGGAAAAACCCCAAACCTGCAAATGCCCAGGAAAAATTGACAGCTTAGAAGGCACTTGCTGCATGTGTTTAGGGCTGTGCTTGTTGGTGTTGGCAGCACAAGAAAGCAGGAGTACCTGCATTTGTCTGTGCACACACATAGTCAGAAAATGATTTCTAAGGTTTCCTTATAAGAGAGGATGCTTGAAAATGCTTGTTTTCTAATCAGCTTGACTCCAGGGGATAAATACTGCTCAGTGTGTAGTTTTTTTTGTGCACTGAGAGGACTTGAGCCTTCTGGTAGTATTCTTCCTGCAACCATTAAAATATTACTAGTTGAGAAGAAAAAAATTTAATGGAAAATCTTGTTTTAATAAGAGCTGTGGAGGGGTTTTAGCATAGCTGCTTCATGTCTGAGGTGATAAAAGTACTGAGTTGACGCATGGACCCCAGTTGATCCAGTGTTAGGCTGGAGAGTTCAGAGTGGACAGGGAATTTATATTTTGGATGGAGTTGTTGTTCTGTGCTCCCCTGCCTCAATTTGTGCAGTCTGTCAGACCAGGAGGAGAGTGGAGGCTTTGTGAAGGATGGGGAGCAGAGCTTTTCTGGAAATCCTTGTGTGTTGATGGCAAGCTTTGCTTTAGTGTTGGGAATCACACTCTTTAGTCAAAGTATCTCTGAAAATTGTTTCATTTGGTGTAGAAAGGTTTAAATGGGGGAGCTGAAGGGCAGCAGGTGATAATTTGGGCCTGTGTGAAGAGTGTGGGTGAAACAGGTGCTCCTGTAGGGCTGGGATAGCTTTGTGTGTCCATAACACCAGGGCCATAATTCATGTGCCTTTGGTGCTCTTGTTTGGCTGGGCCCTCTTGTGAGTTGTTTGGGTTTTGCAACTCTTTGTTTGGTCTCCAAACAGATGTTCAGCATTGACTTATTTTTAGCAGTTCACTTTTTTCTACTTTAAAAATCTCACTTTCACTGTGCCCCTATATAGTCACAGTGCCTTGGTATAGAGGGGATGCTGTTACTATATTAGTACAGAGACATTTTTAGCCAAGGACAAAGGCCTTTGCATGAAAAAGGAAACAGCCTGCTTTTTAATCATTATTTATTTATTTATTTGTATTAACTTGATGGGGCTGAAAATTTCATGTGTCTGTGTCAGCATCAGGCCAGTTTGGACAAACAGGAAGGAAAGGAAGGAAGGAGTGAGGAAAGCAGAGATAATTTCTTAGAAGAAATAGCTGGGTAAGTTGTCCCATATGGCACAAAGCAGCTTGGTGGATATAAGCTAATCAAGGTAAACTACACTCACAAAGAGCTTTGGTGATCTTAGTAACTGAGTGGACAAGCACTTTGGGAAGTGGCTGTTCTCCTGCTCCTGTGTATTGTGACTGAAGTTAGGGATGTGGTTTAGGCTTGTCCTCTGTTTGTGCACCAAAGAGGGAACAGCCTGTCCCTGGACCTTACTAACTCTTCATCAGTAACACAGTTTAATCTGCTGCCTACAACTCCAGTGTAATTACTGGGGGAAGAGGAGAGAAAATTTTAAAAGGAATGACTAAGACAGCTGTTTATATTTAGTTGAGGAAACCTGTAAGAAGCTTCTCAGCCACGTCCTGTTTCCATCAACATTTCCATCAACATTTGTGTGTGTCTGCTACCCCAGGGCATTTGTGTCCCTCTGGTGTGCCTGAGGTGCCCTGGAAGGGACAGTGTGGTGTGACAAGACCTTAAACTGCTCCTGCTTTTGAGACATGAAGTCACTGGTTATTTAGTTCCTTTTCTGTCAGTGGTTTAATGAGTGTGGCAGCGAGCAGGGGGAGGTGTGTGGTTACTACTGCCCTGCTCCTGAGCGTGGGGCTTTGCTGAGCAGAGGGACTTAACATCCATGTAATGAGTTCTGGGATTACTGCGTTCAGTTTAAAGCCTAGGGAGATCTTTTAAAGTAAGAGAATGCTTTAGTCCCAGATTTTAGGGTCTTTTTCTAAAACACAAATCGCTTAATGGAGCGTTTATATTGTACATTGAGGAGAAAAGGCTGTGTGAGAGCAGCAAAGCACTCATCAGTGCTTTATTTACTATACTGATTTCATATACAGTGAAATTCCTCTGGCACTTAATGTTATGGTCTATAAGAGCTGTCAAGACTGCAATGTTACTGATTATGTGGTCAGCTGAGAAGTTAAGTGAAATCATGTTTGTAGGAAGAAGTAATTTGTGGGAGGTGGGAGAGAGGGGGAATTTGGGAGGGAATGATGTGCTCCTCATAGCTCCTTGTAGATCCAGCCAAAGTTCATCCTGCAAAGAGACTTCATTAAAGCTTCATGGGCATTTCTGAAATGTCTCAGCTTATTTTTAATAATTGTATTGCAGCACTTCCAAGCCTGACAGCTGCAAAGGAGTTGATAACCACGCTTCTGAGGATGTACCTTTGGCTGTGGCCCCTGGTGATGGTGTAGAGCTGCCTGCTCAAGAAACCAAAGGTGTCACAAGGGAAAAAAAAAGGTATTGTGTGATTTCGATTGTTACAAGATTTTTCCATGTCCTTACATCTTTTGCTTAAGAAATGTTACTGCTGTGGAAGAGGCTGAGTTTGACAGGTGTTTTGTCTAAGTTGTATGAACACTTTGCTGCTAGGTTTTGAATCCAAATGTTAGACTTAACAAGACCTGGCTAATCCAGTGTATTCACTCCAAAATACCAGAAGAGGGAGCTTAGGCTACGCTGGTTATTACTATACTGATCTTTCCTTCTATTTTTAAACCATTATTTTTTTAGGTTTTTTTCCCCAGTATTTTCCTTTCTTAAAGTTTGTTGTTTTGTTTCATTTATGGGTGTGAAAGTGTGCAAGATCAGGCCCTATTTAAGAGGACTGTTCTGCTCATTCACGTTCTGATGTTGCCAGCAGCTTCCCCACCCCACACCTGATTTGCATTGTCACTGTCAGTAGTGAAGGAAAAAGTTTTTCAGCTTGGTTTCACTTGTGCTGAAAAAACGTTACCTTGATTTCAAAGTTAAATGTTTCACTGCCTCAGGTTTACACTGATTTACATAGTGTTTGATAGGTAGTCTAGCACTTTTTTTGCTTTGAAAACCCCTAAACTGAGTCAGACTAAGAACGATTTGTGTTGGAAGGAGCCTTAAAGATCATGTCCCAACCATCCCATTTCAAATATAGTAGAGACATGTCCTTGGATATTCCTGTCAGAGCTTCAGCTGGTGCCAGGCTGAGGGTGATTAACCAGTCTGCTCTTGTGGCTCAGCAGTCAAGGCCTGCCCTTATTGTGACATCTATTCATGGAAAAGGTCACAGCACAGCTGAGAATATGAAATGGGCACTCCCTGGAGAGCAGCATTCTCCACCCCACCAATACACACTGGCAGCTTGTGACAAGTGGGATACAAGACAGGAGACACCACAGGAAATGCAGTTATGCCACTACAGCTTTGTTCAGAAATGTCAAAAGATGCTGCTGTCAGCAGGAGGATACTCTGAATTACAAATTTAAATATACACAGTAGATGTGTTCTGCTGTGGAACACTGCACAAATAGCAATTAGCAAATGCTGCTGAAAAAAAACTATTGACTGTAATACCTAGGAAATGTTGATTAATTATTTCTTCTAAACTCCTGATTGTTTTGATCAGAAAAATGGTGTCTTCACCTTTAGGGCATGTCCTGCTGAAGCACAGTTAAGCCAAGTCTCTGTAGTTTTCTCCATGACACTGCACTGCACCAGCCTGTGTACAATTGGTGGAGAGCAGGAGTGTTTTGCACCAGTGTGCAATTTCTGTCGTCTGGAGAGGATTTTCTGAATTGAAGGGTAGATACAATGGTTATTCTCTAAAAATGGAGAAAAATGGGCAGGCGAGATTTTAAGTTGGAAAATGCCACCCTGAGATGTTGGACCTTCCAGAGAATCATTCAGAAGTGTTTGAACTTTACAGATACCCTGAATTTCATGTTCTGGAAGTGCTGTAGTGTAGTCACAAATGACTGTTGTTTACAGATCCAAATTTGAACCACTAAAACATTGTTATTTTCTGTTCCTTTTCACTAGAATTCAGCTTCAACAACAGCAGAAATAACTTTAGAACTCTGCAGGCAAGCAGAGCTGCTGTGCTTACATATTTAAACTGACTTGTGCCTCTGAAATTTTTGTTTTGTTTTGATATTGATGTAGTGTGTTTAATAATGTAAATGTCTGTGTGTACGTAAGAAACTCTTGGCCTTGGACACTTCCAGAGATGGGAAGTCCACAGCCTCTTTGGGAAACATGTTTTATTAGTAGAACTTCTTAATGCAGAATCAAAATCCAGCCTAGGATGTCAGCAGCCCAAATGTGCACTCCCAGCATTCTCGTTATGCCTTGAGAATAGTGATCTGTCACCCACAGCTTCTTTCTCCAAAGCTGAACTGCTGTGTTTGTATCTTAATGGAAATTAAGATGCACATAAAGATGAGAATTATAGTTGTCTGTGGACAAAACATCATTCTTGCACCCTCTTGAAAAGCAAAAATATTACTGTGCAAATATCTGTCTGCTGCTGTAATCAGCCCCTTTTGGAAATACTTCTTGCATTTTTATGTGATTCCTGTGTATCAAGTCAAATCAGCCATGGAAAATAATAGCTTGCAAATTGGGTTGTGTTTCACTTTGTCACATTGATGGCAAGTGCCTGGCAAGGTGCTGAACTTGTGCAACTGCTGGGCCACTGTGTGATTTTCTGCAAAATGGATCCTTGAGGCATTGCAGTCTCCTCTGAGATTATGATGGTCACAGTATGAACTGTGTCACAGACACTTCATCATTTGAGGGAAGTGCTGAAATATTGCCAGAGAGCAGCTGATGCTTTATGGGAGCCCTATGGACAGAGCTGGGAAGTCTCTGAGGAGCAGATCCATCCCTTTGTCCTGCAAGGAAGAGAGATGGATGTGATTTGTTCTGGAGAACAAAAACCAAGTGCTGGTTTTGAGCATGGCCTCTCCTGTAGCCTCACTGCTTGCTTTGAAAGTTGCACCGGTGATGTTCTGTGTGGCTGATGGGAGTGGAGAGCTGGGTCCTCCTTGTTGTCAGACACCAGCTCAGTTTTCTTTCAAAAGCTAAGGCAGACTGGAGTCTGAACATTTTGAGAGACTTTGGATGGACAGGGAATGTCTGTTATTCTCTGAAATTAAATACAGATTTCTGTCTTGCCTAATTTTCCTGAAATGAGCCTGGAACCAACAATGCAGCAACAAATCTCTCTGAAAGCAGAAAGTCACAACAGTGTTTACACAAAGCTCTACTTTCTGTGTTGTTGGTTTCCAAAATGTTTCATAATGCTTCCCTGGGAGGAAGCAAAGCTGAATAATTGGTGTCAGGCAGAAAAACAGGATAAGCTTTGTGACTTCGGGGTTTTATTGGCTTGATCCTGTGTTGGAAACAAGTTTTCTCCTTTTGCCCACCTTCAGAGAGGCTTGGTGTAAAAGTAAGGAAATAAAAATCAGTGTATTGCCTTCATTTTGGACCAACACTGATAATCCTAGACTGAGTTGCTTTAAATGATCTATTTCAAACCAAGGAGGGATTAAATGGGATTTGAAAACTCAAGGTTTTTTCCCTTGAGTGAATTTAACCCTTTTGAAAGGAATGGATTACAACATTTAAGTTTACAAGTGCACTGAGCAAGGAAGAGATGAGAACTACAAATGAGGGATACAAATGCCTCTTTCTTTCCAAAGTGTGGGAGTTGGCAAATTTTTTGGATTTGGGGATTTTCTGTGGCGGGAGGAAGATGTAGTTTTGTGGGGTTTATGTTTGTCATGTGAATTGGATAGTAGTAGTGTATGTCTGGACTGTCTGGTGCACAAATGAAATTATGCTTTTTAGGATAGCAGCAGACAGAAGGCACTGAAGTGGAGTTGCTTAATTCTTGTAAACCAAACCCAAGGATTTTTTTTGAGACTTTGTGGCTGATACCATGAAAAGCATTTACCATCTCCTGAAAGCAGCATTAAAAATAGATACCTTCCACATAACCAACCAGTCTGTAAAAAATGGGCAGGAATGAGACACGCTGCTGCTCTCCATCCATTTCCACCACTCCCGGTTTTTAAAGGAGATTGTCTCCTGAGTGGTGTGTTCAGTACTGCTCTGCCCCAGGCAGGAGGATGCTTTGTGTAGATGTCTTCAATTTATTATTAATAGCATCCAGTTCTGGGGTGTCTGCTGTGTTTCAAGCCCAGAACGTTGTGGATTGGGTGCATTTCCTTGTAGCTGGGTGTGGGACTGGTATGGTGGGGTTATGTGGGTGAAGCCATGATGTGGGGGGACAGTCCTGTGTGTTTGCTGGGCAGGGTGCCCAGAGACCCCCATGGTGTGTGTGGCACAGGCAGCTTCCATCAGCCAGCAGCAATTCTACAAACAGCTGCCAGCAGCTCCATTTTTAAAAGACAAAGCATTGATGGGTGCTTGACACAAGTGGGAAATGTCACCTGTTTTCTGACCACATGCTGGTTGGGAATTTGGGCTCTCTGGGGTGTTTTGGCTGCAGGTTTGCTCAAAGAGAGCAGTTATTTGTGTGTCATGTAAAGCTGCTCTCAGTCTGAGGCGATGGACAAAAGGGTGATGGTAGCCCTCTGTTTGCCTCTTATTCCTGTGTATTTTACAGGTTCCCTCAGGCAATTTATGATAATTTCCTTGCTGCTAAAACAGGTTCAGCAGCGTGAAAATGAATATGTCATTACACTAATTAATCCGTCCACAAGGAGTTTTTAGAGCAGTGTTGATCATTCTGCATCCCACAAAAGCCATGGCAGTACATGTTCAGAAATGACACTCCTGGCTTGGGATACTTTTCCTTGGCACTGTGGCACACACAGTGACAGCTCCTGACACTGCCAGGAGGGTGGAGGACTTTATGGGATCACCTCTTGTCCTAGAGCAGGCAATACATGGGCTGAAACTGTTGTCAGGTGTATTTTGTATTTCTCAATAATCGCTGTTATGCTAAAATATGGAATGTGCTTTTGGGGTATTCTACCTCTGATGCTAAATCCTCTAAAAACAAAAGCTTAAAGAAACCACTGAAACATCCTAGACTTACTTCAGACCAATTTTGTGTTAACTCTCATGAAATCAAATTGAAGCTGTAAGCTGACTTCTTTAAGGCAGTCATTTGACCACCCATCCTTAGCAGCCACAGCAAAGCATTGCACCAGGGGGGAATACTGTTCTTGTCTGCTTTCTTCATCCTGCATTTTCATCATCTAATCTTTTACTTTGGCCCTGAGGCCAGCAGGTCTGGATTGTGCTTGCTGAGATCTCCTGCAGCAAGGTGCTCTTGTAGAGCATTATCAGCATGGATCTTGTCAGCTGAGGGCAGGTGCATTGTAACAGGATGCTGTTTTGCACCACTTAATTAGTGGCTTCTCTGAAGTTTCTTCTGTCTTCACTCAGAGCCAGGATTAAAAAATATGAAGGAGACAAATTTTTCTGTGTTCAGGCTTGGTTGTATATCTAAAGTACAGAGAGTTCTGCAACACTTCTAGCCACCAGCTAGAAGAGAGCAAAATGGAAGTGAATCTAGCTAGTTACAAGGTCTCTTAAAGCTAAACAGTCCAATAGAGAATTAACACCTATATTATTT
>JANRMJ010000114.1:4218721-4291687 GCA_025584955.1 Alethe diademata | reverse complement strand
AAACCTCAAATTTAAAACTCTTCACCATGTGAAATCACACACTTCTATTTAACTATACATCCATGACTTAAACTCCATCACTCAAATCTGGAAGCCTTCTCCAAGGCCTCAGGTCCAAAGCAGTGTTCTCTTGAGGATCAGTGCCAGAAAGCACAGAAAGCTCAAAAAACCCCAGGTTTCTGGGATCCAACAGTGCATGAAAGCCTTTAAAAATGTCCTGACATTAGAGCAGCTCCTTTCCTAACAGGTTTGATGTAGGGATCTTGCATCTCAGAATGTTTAGAGACTTAGAAGCATGGAAGCAAGAAGAGCTCCTATCCTCTGTGATGGTGTTTCTGCAATTCTGGTGTTTGGAAATGTCAGCTGAATTTGGGTTTGTGGACGTGATCTGCAGGAGCATATTCAGCAGCAAAACAAGCTCCCTCCTTTGGTGTTTTGATGCTTGTGGTTCCAGCCTGAAGCCCAGGCCAGAAATTTGGTAAACAGGAGTTTAAAGTTTTGTTTGTCATCCAAGGAATTCAGGCCTGGCTCTTACAGCAGAAGCATGATAGAGCCCAAAATCCCAAACTGAAGTGTCTGCCTCGGCAGAAGGGGAAAGCAGAGGAGCAGATGAGAGCCCAGAGGGTGCACAAAGTGAGGTGTGAGCTCTGCACAGGGGTTTGGCTGCCCTGAGCCCTGACTCTGGCTCCTTCACCCCATCCCAGAGCCAGGGGAAGGCAGGGGAGCACCCACACCCAGGGTGTGCTCAGCTCTTGGCATGTTGGAACCCTGAAGCCGGGAATTTTGAACTTTCTGTGCTTTATGGCACTAACCCCCAAAAAAACACTGCTTTTGACTTGAGGCCTTGGAGAAAGTTTCCAAAATTGAGTGATGGAGTTGGAATCACTGGTGTGTAGTGTGAATAGAGGTGTGTGATATCACATGGTGAAAGGTTTGGAATTTGGGTTTTTAGGATATAGTAATAGGTATGGGACAAGATGGAATTCTTTTTGAATAGAGGTGTTTAATATCACATGGTGAAGGGTTTGTAATTTGGGGTTTTAGAATACAGTAGTAGGTATGGGACAAGATGGAAATTCTTAGGTGTTAGCTTCTTCCTTCTTATTTCTTCTTCTTGATTTTAGGTAGTAGTTTTTGGTTGGATAGAAAATCCAGCAGTGTGGGTCACAGGTGTTTGGTCGTTGGGTCAAAAGTATAAATAATATAGATGTTAGCTTTTAATTGGATAGTTAGGCCTTAAAAGACCTTGTAACAAGTGAGATACAGCTCCATTTTTTATCTTTTTTTTTTGCTTTTAGCTTGTTAGCTAAAGGTACTGTAAAACTCACTGTACTGTAGATAAACAACTGAGTCCAAACATGAAAATCCTGTCTCTTGTGCTTTAATCCAAACACTGCAAAGAAAAAAAAGAAGTTAGTCACTAATATGTGGCTCATCTCCCACTTTGTGTGCCTGCTTCGTTTCATGGGAGGCTGTGGAATCCTGTGGGGTGGGCAGTTCTCACGTTGCTGATCGTAATTCACTGCTGGCCTCTGAAAGCTTGGAGCCCCCCCGGCATCCTGAGCAGCCCCCTGCAAAAGGGGCCCCTTTTGTTGTCCTGCCTCTGGGATTCCCATGCTGGAAAGTTCAATTACTAAGCAGGCATCTTGGTTATTCATAACTCTTAATGCCATTAATCTCACTTGCAATTTAGATTAAGGAGTGACCTTAGCAACCAAGCAGTGATCAGTGGGGAGGGGGCACAATTATTTATGTCTTCTCTTATTTTTATTTCTTTTTTATTTTGTTTTTTATTTTTATTTGAAACACACTCCAGTGTTTGTTTCTTGTCAGCTTCAGTGTCCATCCTGGCTGCATCATCACTGGTCACTCCTGTTGTCTTGGAATTAACAAATGGGAATTTTGTCAGTGTGCTCAGGCTTAAAACTCTGGGACATTGTGTTTTGATGAAGAGTGTATCAATGCAAATAAAGCACTCACACTGTGTTAATCTACATAAGTGGTGGAGTAGACAGTGTGTCTATCAAAGTATTTGATCTGTAAGAACAGGTTAAATCTGTGCAGCTTTACACCTAGGATCTCCTTGTGTTGTTTGGTGGTGTATAATTTTGTACCATGGTGCCATGGATAGGGCTGTGTTGTGCCAGGTGATGTACAGAGGAAATCGAACAAATTGCTTCTGTTTTCCTTGAAAACTATATTGAAAAATACCCCACTGATTTAACACTCTGCAGTTGTTTCACTGCTCAGATTTCATTTACATGTTTAGACCATTAAAAGATAAATGCTGAACAAAAACTAATCCAAAACCTACAACTAACAAAAAACCACCAAACTAACAAACACATGGTTTCAATCTGAAAGTTTGTCATTCTCCATGTAGGGCTGAATTTCTGATTTATCTGTAGAGGAATGGAATTAGGCTAAGGATAACTGGATTTTAGAAGGATAGCAATAAATGTATCTTTAAATGGCTAATTATAGACTATAATAATATCTGAACTATACCATGGCCATAAACTGCAGTACATGTCTATTTATTAGGCACTGCTAAAGCACAGATGTTATAATTTGTGCTAACCTTTCACTGGTTTTTGCCAGTATACGAAAATGAGATAAATTTGTCACACATTTCAGTGAACTTCTTTGTATTTGTTTTTATTTGTAGCACAAAGGCACTCATAAAATTAATGGAGAGAAAGAAAGAAATTAGCTTTTTTTTTTACTGCTCTTGCTACCTAATAGCAGCAAGAGGTCACAGCTTCACCCTCCAGGAGATAGTTGGATTATCATCTTTCAAAATAATAAAGATTTTTAATTTTAAATTATGGTCTGCTCACATACTCTACTGTGGTGTCCTGGTTTTGGTTGGAATAGGGTTAATTTTCTTTTATTCCCTGAAGGGGAAAAAAAAAAAACAAAGAGAATCACACCTCTCTGGAGATAAAGATTGAAAATGGGTTTGGTTGGGTTTAGCTGTGGCTTTCTGAAGGAGGTAGGGACAGCACCAGTGTTAAATGTTGTGCCTGTCCCACAGGCAGTGCAGGTGGTGAGCTGGAGCATGGAGTGACCTGGCTGGAAAAAAAAACCCAACATGATGAATGTGGTCTCGCAGAGATTCCTTGTGGCACATCTTTGGGCATGATGTAGGGTTGGAGTCAAGAAAATGGGAAGAACCAAAGGAAGGGCAGTAAATGACTTGTAGTGTTTACAGCTCCTTGAGAAAGAATTTTGAGTGACTCCTCTAGGGAAGTAGGAATTATAAGATATATCCTCTCTTGGTCTCTAAGAGAGGGAGATGAGACTAAGGAGCAAAAGTTTGGCTGCAGGAGCAAGAAAGTCTGACTTGCAGAATAAAAACAAAGCAAAAGGAAATAAAGGTGTCCCAGAACTGGCAAAATGCATGGTGAGCAAAGAAGCACAGAAACACACACAACATGTCTAGACGTCTATATTTTTGTGCACCCTAGAACGGAGGATGCTTGAATTCTTTCAAAGCCTGTCAGCTGCCTGCACTGTGACCCTTGGAAAGATGAACTCCAACCTGAAAACCTGCTTGACCTTCCCTGGAACACAGAGATCGACTCTGCTCCTGGGAGACCTGGATTTCTGGAAGGACTTGGCAGAGGCCAGGGAGGGCTGGTGCTCCTGCAGAGCTTTGAGAGCTTTGGAAGCTCCAGCCTTGGGTGTTCTAAAAGGGCTGTCCCCACTGCACTTCAAAAAATGTCAGTGCTTTTATGTGCTAATGGGCTCTCTAACACAGCCAGCCTCCCCAGGCACGGTTTGCTGTGCCTCTCTGTCCATACTGAGTCGTTTTTTCAAGCAGTTTTGTCCTTCTAGTCCTTTAGGAGAGATGTTGCTGTTCCTTAGCAGTCTGATATTGTGGATAGCCTTGCCATGAACCCTTTGATTCCAGGCAGCCTACAAATAAGAGAGGCTTTGGGGTGAAAGGCTTCTTCCCAAGCTGCATTCCAGGCTTTGGGGTCCAAAAGCAGTGTCATTTAAATATATATGTATGTGTGTGTGTATATATATATATATATACATAAAAATTATTGAGGGGGAGAATTATGTTTAAGCAATAATCTGGTTTTTAAAACATTTCCCCATCTTTTGGTGGGGTTTTGTTTGTTTGTTTTTTGTTTTGTTTTGTTTTTTTTTAAATACTGTTCCTTAGACCTGTGGCAGCACCATTCAAATACCAGAGAAATCCCTTTTTGCTTGGTGTCTTTGCATTTTCTTTTATATGGTGCTTGTATCTGCACAGTACCTCAATAATGCATTGCAGCTAGGAGGTACAGCTTAATATTCACCACTCCTTCCCCAGGGAATAGATGGTGAGGGAGGCTTTTCTTTCAGCAGGCTCTTTGATGTTCTGTGTGTGTGTATGTGTGGTCATGTTTATAACTTGTACAAATTCCTGGCATGAAGGACACTGAAGCCAAGAGCAAAGAAACAGAACGTAAATTTCAGTATCTCAAACCTTATCATGGTCCTGCTCAGCATTGTTTTTTTGATGGAAGCCAAAAATTTCAAATTGGGTGCAAGTGACCGAAGTTTGAATTTATATATAAACATGAAATGGAATAAACCCAAATATTTAGGAGTCTGTGGACTGTTTTAAACAACTAATCTGTGGCCATCCAGTTTCAATAAAACATTAGTTTAGTAGAAGCCAAAATATGGCTGTTGCTTAAACGGGTGAAAGAGGCAGAAAGAGAAAATGATTAATTTTAAAGGATGGTACTGAATACTTAAATAGGCTTTTCAGCAGTGGGATCACAATAAGTTGTTACATGGCTTTTAATCCCTAGGCTGAAGTGCCTAGGGCATCTTTAAATCCTTTGAAGCTACAATGGGATTTTTTTTCTTTTTGAGCTACATCTGTGTGTTTTTAAGGTTCCAGAGAAGTTCTTACAAAATGTACTCAGAGTGTCAACACAGTTCTTGTATTTTTAAAAGCCCACACTAAATTTAGTGCTGAGCTGATGCTTCTTGGCAGGCCTAAAGGGTGAGCTGGGGCCAGGCAGGAGAGGTAGAGCTCCTCTCATCTGAGGTATTTCTAACCAGTCAGGATGGGCTGCAGCTTTGTAGTGTAACAGATTTTATGGCCAAATCAGAAGTAAATCTACATTTTGGCTTCTTGCACAGCCAGAAATATCAGTTTAGTACTTGTTATTGCATCCCATAGGCAACAACTCTCTCCAGTGCAGGGCTGGGTTACAGCACACGTTTTTGTGAAAGACCATGGCCATCAGGAGTTCACATTGCTGTGCCTGAGCTGCTTGGATGGTTTTTTTCAAAGGGAAGAGTGAAATCTTGTCCTCTTTACGAGCAGGAGGATCTCAGAGACAGAGAGCTGTCCTCTGGTGAATCTCTGAGTTGTACCACGAGCTGTGCACAAGAACTGGGGTGAGAGGGAGGGGACAAGGAGGCAATGCCTTGCCTGTGACACCCCTCACATGACTCTGAGCCCCCTGTAACACAGACAGAACGTGCAGAGTGACCAGGGCCACAGCTGGGCTCCAAAGGCTGAAGCCCTTCATCCTGCAGGTTTGCCAAGACCTGCATCTCTAGTGTAATTTGAAAGTTTGTTGCATAGAAACGTTGAAGAATGGAAAAAAAAACCTCCACTGTACAGCTCCTATTTTCACGCTGCCACAGGATTCAAACCCAGCCTTCTTTTATTAGGGCTTTGTTTATTTAATAAATGTACATGTGAAACATGAAGGAGTTGACACAGGCATTTTAAGTGTATTCTTTGTACTTGTTAGGAGTATCCCTGTTTTCCTCACTGTCAGGACAGTGTCCCTGTTTTCCTCAGTGCCAGGACAAACAGTGCCTGTGTTCTCCCTCTTGGTTTCCAGGTACCTGGTAGGGGCTTTACTTAATTTAGTGTTTGCCTTTCTAGAGGTTTTTCTTTTCTCGGAGTCCTCCTTTTTTCTCTGTAACAAATGAAATCCAGCAGGGAGCTATTATGATACTCAAAGATTAGGTAGAGCTACCACACACTAAAGTGAAGCTGAGCTGTAACCTCAGCCTGACAGGGACTCTGGATACAGACATGTAATTTTATGTTGGCCAGTACCATTGATTTCCCATACTGAGTGGAAGTCCTGGAGTTATTAACCATTTCAAATCTACTGCCAGAGAGCATATAGGACATTTTCATAGACTTTATTCACTTTCTGTGTGTCCCTTACTTGTGAATGGCAAATTCAGAGGGTGTAGTGAGCTGCCACCACCTCGGCAAGGGAAGGTCAGAGCTGGGCACTGCTGCAGAGTTTGGGGGTCACTTGTGGCTCAGGCAGCCAAGCCTGCTCCAGAAGTTCTGGAGCTCAGTCTCTGACTGAGGCAGTGCTGCTGCTTCTCTGGTGGACTTGGGATGACTCTTGAGCAATGAGATGCTAGAAATGAGGGTTTGGCTTTTATCAGAAACAAAACAACCCCGAAATTATAGCTTGCTTGGAAGCTTGTGGCTGAACAAAGTGCTGGCTCACAGGCTTTCCCCCCATAGTTTTAAAGAAGTAGTCAAAAGAAAAATGTAATCTATCTTGATACTGTTCATAAAACAGAATTAAATTGTAGGCAGCCTCTGGAAATGAAAAGTTCTTAATCTTTGCTAGACATCCTTGTTTCCTCTTATATTAAGAACAATTTATTGTGGGTGCACCCAGAGAATCAGAACCTTACACATGTATTCAGCAGTCATTCTCCTGTCAAGCAAGAAAACCCAACAGGATTTCCATTTATGCAAGCAGAGAAAAAAACGCCTAAAACTGTTGAAAGTGTGAGTCTAATGAGGCCTCCACTAGAGCATACAAGCTCTGCTGTGGTAGGTACTTGGGAGTCAGTTCCTTTTAATATTTTTGTTGAATTTATCTGATCCTTTTGACCTCTCCGCCCTGTGATGTATCCAGAATTGTTACATAGCTTCAAGCCATTTGTATCCCTAGAGTTTAGTTCCTGGTACAGTAGGCAGCAGTGAAACTGACTTTTTTTTCCTTCTGCTTGTTTAATGATGTGAAACACGGCTTGTATGTGAATCATCTGTTATTTACCAATGACAGGGATGTGGAGAGCAATGGTGCCCATCCTTTAGAATTCTCAGTGCCCTGGTACCTCCTGGATGGTGGAAGGATAAGCTGATTTATAGGGTTTGGAATGCTGTACTTTGTGCTCTTGAAGATCCTCCCCACCTCTATTAAGCGTCCTTATCTCACTGTCCAGCAAGGGTGTGTGTGCAGGCAGGAGCAGAATGGTTAAAGTGCCCCAGTATTGGATGGAGCTGCTCCCACTTTGGCTTGTTTACCTTGGCTGCCCATGATATTCTCCCTACGTTCCTCACGGAAGATTCCATTTTTTTTTTCGCGAGAGGGATGAGCTCGTTTGTGAAAGCAGAAAGAAAGCAGCCGTTCTGTTTATGAATCCTGCGTGCCGCGTCCCGATGAGCACAGCTCGGTGCTGGGGGGGAATGTGCGCGGCACCCAGGGCACACACGCGTGCATTTGCATTTCAAATCAGCTGAGTCAACACAATATAATGGTCCTGCCTGTCGGTCCTTAGAGAGCCACGGTAGCTGACAATGTGTGCTTAAAGGGAGGGTCTGCTTTTCTTCGTCTTCTTCTTTTTTTTTTATTTTTTTTATTTTTTTTTCCAAGCCCGTTTCCATAGCCAATAGTGCCGTTCCAGGCGCCTGCACCGGAGCTGTTGGGACCGCTGTTGTTTAGCTGATGATTACCCTGTCACAGCGGCCGGGATTTTGTTCTATTTTATAAACATCGCTCATCTGGACAGAAAAAAAAAAAAAATAACCAAAACAACAACCCACCGCCAAAACTGGCAGCAGCTCAGAGAAGAGAAGCTGCCGGAGCGCTGCTGCCACTGATGCGAGCAGCTGTTTCCATCTGCACTGCAGCACCGCAGCCTCCCCAGAGCCGGAGCTGCCGGGGCTGCTCGCCGGGGGCACGCCGGTGAAGCCGGCCTTGCTGTCGCCTCGCCCCGAGCCCAGGGCACGCCGAGGATGGGAGGCTCGCAGTCCCTGCAGCAGGCACAGCCGGGTGGCCTGGTCCGGGAGCCGTCTGAGGCCATGTAAGTGCGGGTGCTCGGCTGTGCCGGGCTGGCCGAGGCCTTTGTTCGGCGCCGATGGCGCTGGGGCCGGGGCAGAGCGGGGCTCTGGGTGAGGGTGGTGCCGCTGCCCGCTGCCAGGGCACCTCGGTCTGTGGGTGTGCAGCGCTGCCTGCCAGCCCTGCCTTCCGTCCTGCCGTGTTTCGGGTGCATGATCAATCAAACACCATGACCAGCGAACAAAAACCCAGCCCCTTCCCCCTTCCCAAACCCACCGCCACCAGCTCCGTGTTTTGGGTTTCAAATGCTCGGCGTGGAGCTCCGTTTCGCTGTGCTTCTTGCTGCTTGTCTCTGCATGGATACTGCTTTTCAGGTCGCATCAACCTTGTCACATCCATCCCTGCCATGGTGTTGTATCCTCTGATGGAGCATAAGAAAGGTGTCCTTAGGTCTCTCCTCACTGAAGGCCTGCTCAGAAAGATTCGCTGGGGAGGGAGGAAAAAACAGAGAATTCGTGGTTGTTCAGAGCGAGTTAGCACTTCTCTGGGTGGCTAAATCGTGTATGAAGATGTATGAATTCTGTATGCAGAAATGTGTATGTGCATGCAGGAATAGCAGCATGATTTCCCATTTGTAAATAGGATTTTGTAGTTTATTTTGTAGTTTTATAGAGGATTTATCAGTTTACCTAGCCAACAGTCTTTTCTCCTTAACCCTCCACCCCGGGCTAGTAAGGTGGAATGCTGGAGCATGGACCTTGCTGTGAATAGATCTTATGACTGCCTTGTCTCCTTTTGTCATTACAGTTATATAAATCACATTCATCTTAACATGTCTGACTACTGCATTCATTACTGAATATGTATTTTGATAATGTTTTAGGTATTTATCCATTAGGGCTAGTCTACAAGCTAACTTCATATAGGTCCCTTTAAATTTATTTTTTTTTAATGTAACATATGCTTGTTAACGTAGCTCTGATTATGGTTGAGGCATCATTTGTGTGTTTGAGATAAGTGCTTCAGAGCCATTGGGGAATGATAGAGCAGTAACTGATAGTTTTGCCTCTGTAATAGGCCTTACAAGTAGGTATCTGCTCCCTATTGTCATATTCCAGTACCTCAGCAGATAGCTTTGCTTGACAGTGTCTTGTTATATCTGTAAGATACAGGCCTAACAGCATTTCTGCATCCTTTGTTCTTTTGATGTGAAGCTTCAACAATTAATATTTTTTCCCCTGTAGTTCCATCTGACAATCCTATAAAAAGCATCTATTTTAATAATGTGGTGGAATAAATGGATGCCTCATTATCCTTAAAGCACTATAAATTATGTTTTCATCTGCACACACTGCTGATGATTTTTAAGAGTAGTCCAAGGACTGGGCAATAAAAGACATGTTGCTAAAACAGGGTTCAGGATTTTTAGCTCCAATTTTCACAGCCTTTTAAGATTGTATTCTGATCAAGGTGTATATGTATATATTTATACATTTGGGGGCACTTGAGTAAATTATATTGTCATCTCTCTCAATGACTCCTTTTATATATAAACATATTCATCTTTTGCATTAAGTCATTCCTGTGGGGTTTCAAGATGATCTTTTAAAGCCTGACATAATCAAGATACACTTTTAGCACAGGCATCATTCAGTAACTGTTGATGTCCTTGGGAAGAGTTTGTGGAAGGTATTACTAATCTTGTATTAAATAAATCACCAAGGGATTGTCCTGCTTTCTTCAACAAAATACTCTTCAAAATGAGATAAGAATGGAGGTGTTTCTTTATCCTTGAGAAAACATAGGCTTGTTTTATGAAACAACATCCTCATAGGATGTCGTGGTCATCAGTTCTGGTGTGAGGTTTTAACTTTATACCCTTATCACTGTAACTTTTACCAGTGCTTTTTAAATGAGGTTGCATTTGATGTGCTTTGCACACATAAGCAAATTCCTTAATGGCAATGATGGCTCAGAGGCAGAAACATCTGGCCATGTCCCAGGCAAGTTGGGCAGCTGCCCACACAGCTCCAGCATCCCCCAAGTCATCATTTCTGCCATCAGCCTCTGCTGATGGCCCTAAGGAGAGCTGCTCCACAAAGGGAGAGCAGAGTTGGGTTTGGCTGCCCTGAGTTCGTTAGAGTAGGGGGGTGTCAATCAGGATTCATTACTGGAGTAGAATAGCATCAAGAAAACTACAGAGGTAAACAAATTCCTTAAGTAGCTGCTGCTTTAGGGGTTCCCCCGAAGTATCCTATGATGGACTTCTTGATTAAACACTAGGGAAAGTTGTGGAAATAAATTGGTGTTAGAATCCATGCTGAAAAGGGGTCTAGGTTAAGATTTTAGAGTGTATCTATGATTAAACATGCCCTTTTTACATGCCTGTGCCAAATTCCCAATTTTAATATAAATTTGTTTCAGCCAGGATAAAAGTATTTGCAATAAACCCACTATTGGTACTGACAGCCCGGGGTGTTCTGTTGCTCATTGTGGATTGTTAGCACTCACTGGCAGCAGACAGTTGCCCTTCTATTTAAAGAAAAAAGAAAAGTCAATTTGGAATGATAAAAAAGGGAAAGCCCAGGGGAAGCCCCTGACAATAAAAGTTAACTGCAGATGAAAGTGGGGTGGTTCAGACCTCGCTGCTGACGTTATGAGCGCTGTCGTGTGCTTTGCAAATCGCAGCAGGCAGCCTGGTGGTCACAGATTGAGCTCAATCAGGGGCAGTTGCCATCAGATAATAGGAGTGGGCTCTGCTGAAATAGAAGCCAGTGACAGTGAGATGATGTTCGGTGTGCATGGGTTTGTTGGGTGCACACACACATCTGGTGACGGCGTCCTTGCATAGGCTGTCTGAGATGGCAGTGCTGCCCTGCTCAGGGGGTGAGCAGAAATCAGCTTGCCAAGTGCTACCACTCCAGCTTCAGTGCTTTTATTTGTAAGAGCAATAGATTTCTATCTCTTGGTAATGTTTTTTGAGTATTAGAAAACTGGAAAGGTTGCTAGGGTTTTAAATACTCAGAGCTCTTAGGCACTTGTCATCCCTGAATCATATATTTTTTTAAGGGGAAAGGGTTTCTTTCTCCTGAGCACGAACCACACCTTGCTTTTCTGTTTGCATTATGGTTGCTGTCCTTCCAGCAACTGGGCAGGATTTACATTTGGTGCCCATTTCTTGCTCAGCCAAAGGGCTGCTGATGTGTTATTTCCTCCCATCAGGAGCTCTACGTGCTGTGTCTCTAATGTTTGCGTCCCTTGCCAATCCAAGAGGAAAATGACTGAAGCCTGAGCCAGCTCCCACTGAAGTTGATAGTGAAATGCCCACTGACTTCAGTGGGAGCTGGAGCAGGCTCCAAGAAAGAAATTGAATGTCACTGATCATTGGTAGCAGGCCAAGATGTTGGTGTCCCGGTAGGTTGTTTTTCAGTACTTCTTCTGCTGCAAGGTCTTTTCTTTTGTTTTGTTGGTTACTGGAGAGACTCAGAAAAATGTAAACTGGATAGTCTCAGCCTTCTGCACAGGAGATATGAGCAGTTTTCTTTGTGTAAGGATCTATATACACAGGTCTTTAATAAAGTTATCACTCCATATGGGTAAAAAAACCAGCCCTTTCTTGCCACTACATTATTTTATTTGTTTATCTCCCAAACCTGGAAGAATCCATTGTGTGGTTCTCAAAAGTTCAAAAGAAATTAGTGTGGTGAAATATTTGCACAGTATTATGTGCTTAGGAAAATGGTCCAAATAAATATATGTACATGAAAGAGTGGGAGATATATATGTGTGTGTATATATATATATATATATATATATATATAATTAGAAAATATTGAAAGGATTTGCATCTTGGGAGGAGGGGAAGCTGCTGTTACTCAATTGGTATTTAGTCTGAGTTAATCCCTTGACAGACAGTTCTGCCTATTGTCAGCTTATTATGTAGGAACATAAATTTGTTTTCTTCTTCCTCTTACTGACAGCCTTCAGCGAGCATTCCTATCAGTAATTAGAGGATGCTCTATATGCTGGGTTTATCTGCTAAATAGGGTGAATTGCTGGAAGCCATGGGGATGTTTTACTTAAGATGTACCAGAAGTAACGAGGAGATTCTTCTGTCAAGCTCCCCTGTCTTTCATTCCAGCCTCCCTTATTTGAGCCCGAAGGATCTCATCTCTGAAGTCAATGACAGCTCTCCCTTTGATATGAGAGGTGGTTACATCAACCACTTCTTCTGTCACTGGAAGTAGGCAGGTCACGTTCAGACTTGAAAACCAAGTGAAAAGACCCCAGCCTCCCTCACCTCTCTGTGAAGCAAGGCACAGCACATGTCTGGCAAACCCATGTGTGCTCTAAAGCTCTTCATACAGACTGGGGTGCCGTATGCCTTGTGGAATGGAGCTGCTGTCATCTATTATATATTATGACATGCAGGCAAATTGGAAAATACAAACTGATGTGAGGTGGTAAAAACATGAATGAAAAGGCATTTCCTGCACATGCATTGTGCCTGTCATTTACCAGCAGAGCTGTTTCCCTGGCTGCGTTTGCTTTTTTGCTTTTTGCTTGCCTTGACCCAGCAGTCAGAAGAACTGATTGTTAGATTTAAATCAAAGATGCTCTCCAGCACTGTGTGTTTCAAGGGGTAATAGTCTGGGTTCTTTTAATGTTTCTCTAACATTATTACAGCACCCAGAAAGGCACTTCTGTCTCTTACAAGCACATTTCCTTTGTTTTAAGGAAACCTTTAACCTATAGTTTTTGTATTTGCTGGTGTCTTGGATGGCATTTCCTTACCCATCTCTGATGCTTTGTAAGGATTTAGCTGTGTACCAAGCTTCTTATGTAGTCCAGGTAAACAGGATCTTGAGTGGCAAGAGGCAGCATTGTAATTACAGCTAGAAATTCAATGCAGTTTGCATTCTCTTGGAGAAAGTGGGCGGGTTTGCTGTAAGAAGCAAACAAGCAAATGTATTTTTTACTATGGAAAAAGCTAAGAAAAAAGAAGTGTCATTTCCCTTCAGAGCCTTAAATGCTCTGAAGCAACCATCTGAATTTAGTAGCAGGCTATGGATATCGTGTTTTGTATTCCCGTTAGAACCAGCTTAATGGGAAAAAAATTGAATTAGTTTCCTTTTTCCACCACAATCTTAAATTTTCTTGTAAGGCAGGTTTTGGCCTGAGAGCTTTCATTGATGGTGACACAAGATAAGATAGTGAGATCCTCCCTTGGCTCTGGAAACCAAATTGAAATTTGCACGTGAACCGAATTTTGGTTGTAGCAACTGTGGGTATGTCTGAGATAGACCTCGGGGGAACTGTAGAGCTCTATTTCTTGTCTGGTGCTGCCCTGCAGTATTGTTTGCTGCTGCTCCTCTCCCTCTGCTGCAAGGAGTGATTCAGGGATGCTTGGGAAACCTCTTCGAGGGGAAGAACTGGGGCTGTTGGTTCTGTCGGGGCAAATATGTAAACTTGGAGAAAATCTGTGTCTTTCCATTCTAAGCTTATTTGATTTTGATTAATCTGAATCCTTGGAGTTATGTCCAGATTTACACGATGTGGTTTTCCTAAACAAAAGCAGCTTTTTTGTAGGGCTTAATGTAAACCAGGTTGTATCTGACACAGGCTACAGTTACAATCACATAAGCTCCTGCTCCTTTAGAGCTTTGATTTCCTTCAGCATAAAAACCTGCATTTATTGGTCTTGTTAATAACAGCCCATTGCTTTCCTTAGAAATGAGTCCAGCATTGTGACAGGAAAAGGGTTTGGTTGCTAAAGGAGAGGAAAGATGAGCAAGCAATTCAGATGCCTTTGTTTAATTTCCCAAGTGCAGGACCAAAGCAGGAGCTTGGGAAGGGAAAGGTTCAGCAGCTTGCTCCTCACCTGGCTGAGCTGTGGGCATTGCAGCTGGGTGCCAGCTGGTGAAATGCCACCGGGGATCAGGGATTTGCTCTTTCCGTCATCCTGCAGTGCTGAGTCGGCACTTCCTGAGCCAGGCATTCCTGCAGGAGGGAAAGGGAAAGGGAAAGGGAAAGGGAAAGGGAAAGGGAAAGGGAAAGGGAAAGGAAGGGGAAAGGAAGGTTTCCTTGAGAGCTGGAGCAGCACCAAGTGTGCCCATGGGAGAGGTGAATGAAGGCAGTGGGGAACCTTCCAGAGGTGCACTGGGCTGGAGCAGCAGCAGAGGGACCTCACCCACCCAAGGCAGGAGATGGAATGAGTAGAGCCCAAGCAGAGATTTTTTGTTATTGTTGTTAAATATATATATATTTTTTTTTTGTTCTTTGTTCCTACTGTTCGCTGGCCATGTTTCTGTCCATGCAGCTGCTTTTCATGTTGAAGTAGAGGAATAAGGGTCAGAGAAGATCTTGCAAAGTTCCTTAGGGGGGCTGTGCAGGGGCCAAAAAGGTAAAATATGGGACAGGTTGAAGGCAGAGGGTCTCTGCTCCTCTGTTTCCTTTTAGTGAAGGCTCTCCCTGCCTCTCTTCTCCACCCCCGTGTAATCCTTGTCTCCTTTGTGACAGGCAGGGCCATCCACAGGCATTACAGGAGTACAGCCTTCTTTCCCCTTCTCAGTGTTTCCAGCAATCCCTGTGCTCCCAGGATGAAGCAGTCCCCAGCAATGGCAGGTGTCACACATTTGTCCTCCTCACACTTCACAGCCACTGTTTTGTCCCCAGGTGCTGCTTTTGAGCTGCGTGGCAGAGCTGGGATGTGGCTCTGCAAAGCCTTGTTGCATTTAAGAGGTGGTTCCAGTAAACAAAGCAATTCTGAACCTGTGGCTCTGGCTGCCAGTGAATTATTGATCCCTTTCTCATTGATGATGCTGTGTAGCAGCAGCAGCACAGGATGCTTCTTCATGAGGGGACAGGTCACACAATTATGTTTCCTGGATTAAAATTTTAGACCTTGAGACTAAAAGAATAGGAAAGATACCTGCCAAGGGTATTAAATATTTGAACATCCACCACTGATTCAAACACCAACCCCTAACCCACTTGGGTGAGCAAAGTGCATCACTGGCTGGGATTATTATGTATTACCTGGTTATATTTGTTTTAAGTATTTCCCACCTTTAATATTGGAGTAAACTGCATCTTTCTTAAAAGATTTCTGCAGTTGAGTATCAGCAGCCTCTGGTGATTTAGGGACACATTAGTATATTTGCAGTTGTGATGTCTGAAGAAGAGTGCCTTTAATTAAATTGCTTTTTCCTGTTGTACCTCTGAGAATAAAGCATCTGCCTGAAAAGAGCATAGGGATTTAAAAAACAATTTCAATTCTGAGTTCTGTTTCTGTGGCGTAGATATTTTCATTATTCAGGCTGAAGCCAGTCAAAGAGAAAACAGGCTGGCCAGAAAGGATGGGGAATTGTTTTATTATTCATTTGTATCAGTGGTGTTGAAAAACATACCCTACTAGATCTCAGGGAAGGCAATAAAAAGGAAAAAATTAACATGATTTAAAGCAATATGGGAACTTCTTGCTAATCAGTTAGAAAAATGATTTAAGTAGATTGAAGTGCTGCTGTAAGTGTGCCATGTTATCTCCCGCAGTCTTTTTTCCTTCAGATGTGGTTTCCCACAGCTTGAGACATTTCTCTAGCATTGCTGTGTGAAAGCAGGAAATGGCTTTTGTTGGGGGAGTGGGAATTTGGCTTCTGCACAAAATGTGCTCAAAATTGCTGAATAAACAAGGGGGAAAAGCAGGAAAAAGAAATTCCTTCTTCCCATTTCAGTTATGGTAGGAAGATTGCTTATAAGACAATAGGCTAAAACCCAAAACTCAACATTATTTTTGAGCTGATTATGCCCTTTTCTCCTCCACTGCAGTTCTTATCCTGTTCTCTAAATTTAGCCATCCTGTGGGGAAAAACGGGCCTGTTAATAGCAAGTGATTAATGTCTAAGGTATTCATAGTTTTCTTTTTGCAATCTATTGTAGAAGACACATTTCCAAACTGATCTGTGTGGCATGGATAACACACAAGGTGTTATGTTGTGTTGCTGAAGTCCTGCATAATTATTCAAAAGGGGAAGCCACAGCATTTTATTTCTGTTATCTCACCTACATAAAAAAAGAAAATCCAGATTCTTGTCTCTGAGCTCAGACACTGAGTTATCCCAGGACGTCAGCTTGGAAGCCCCACTGCTGGAAAAGCTGAGAAGTGACTCAGGAGCAGCAGCAGTGTGTGACCATATTCACCCATTCACACCAGATTTACCCTGCTGTCAATCACTGACAGCTCAGCTGAGCTGTGAGGTGCTCTGGGCCAGCAGAGGATTTGGCTCCCTTTGGGCTCAGGGTGAGAGGAGGCACAGAACTGCTCAGGGCAGGAAAATGACTCTGGCTGCAGGATCACCTTCCTCCTTGTGTCCCAAAAATCAACCTTGTGCCTCTCAGGACACATCCTCGTGGGCTGGCCAGTGCCACCTTTGGTGTAATGGTGGTTGTTTTTCTGGGGAGCTGTGTTTTCTGTAGGAATATTTATGCTGAAATAATACTAAAACCTTCCCCTGGAGAGGAGCTCCTGCCCTGCTTTCTGCACACATCCCTGTCAATATGAGCTCTTGTGCAGTTGCCGTTTCGGTGGAATGGGATTTATTTGACATTTTAAGTGAGAATTGAATTCTCGTTTTAAGTGAGAATTGCACAGGATGCTTCTCTGCTGCTTCATGGCTCAGGCCATAAAATGAACATGTGATGTTATCCTGCTCTTGGGTTGAGCAGAAAGCCTCTGCTGAGGAAGGAACTGCAGATTATTTTGTGGAATATTCCTCTGAATGCAAAACGTGATTTCTGTTTAAACCTTCCAGCTTTGATTGTGTTCTTCTACAAAAAACCTTTTTTTTAAAAATGACCCTCACCTTTTCTGTCCTACAGTATTGTTTTTAATTAGTGTTTTAATGCGTCAGATAGAAGGATAAAGAATGAAGATACCAAGGAAATTAACCTCATCCCAGTTCGTGGATTTCTTCTATAAAATCTCTTGAAAATGCTGTGATTAAAGAAGCTGGAGTTGTACTTTTCATTGAGCCATATCCAGTTTTAAAGTAAAAATAAAAGAGATCTGGTAACTCAGCAGTGGTGACTGTTACAAACTAGGACTAAAATTATTCTCCAGCATTATTGTTTAAGCTGAAATTCAGCTGAAATAATCGTGTGATGAAATTATGGCTTTGTTTTGATAGTCAGACTTTGCAAGGCAGAAACCTGTAGAATATGGCACGAGTGTTGCACGTGAGTAGCTCAGGGTAGATCAGGGATTGCCTTATCTGTGTGCTTGTGCCATACACACCTGCTAGAGACTGAAGGATTCCCCTGTAAGAGGATGCACTTTTTCAGTGAAGGCTCAGCACTAGAAATCTCTGAATTCCCACTGACTTCAGGGGCATTTTGCACATCACTGGAGCAGACCCTCAGAGACCAGTACCCTGTGATTTTCCTGTGTCCACCTTGCAGGTACCAAACAACAATTTTATTATATTGTCAATGGTTTATTCTCATCCTGTGTGTGCACATCAGAAATAATGTTCCTGTGGGACAATGGTGTCATGCCTGTGGGAGCAGGATGTGAGCTGAGGGAAAGATTGGTGATGTGTTTCTTTCCCAGCATCATCTTCTTGTGACCCTTCTTGTGCTTGGTCTCCTCACAGCATGGGATTGTTGTGAATTTATTTAATCCTAGGATGGATGATCTTGTCACTTTGCCCTACAATAGTGCGAGAGAGGTCCATTAATAGTTAATGGTCAGAAATGTGTCCCTAAAGGAACTGTCTTGTAAATGGAGTGTGGTGACACATAAGTGACATGTTGGTACCTCCCCCAGCTCCTGCCTCAATATAAACCCCAGATCCAGCACTGAGAACGTTCCCCAGGGGCAGAGGCAGCAGCACAGCTGGCTTTCCATGGTCCCTCAAGTGTCACCCATCTTTCAGCTCCAGCAGGCTGGGCTGAGGTTGCTGGCTTTGCTCTTCTCTGGGCAAAAGGTTTCCACAGAATCAGAGTGGCTGGAGTTGGAAGAGACCTCTGGGGATCATCTGCTCCAGCCTCCAGAGAGAGCACTGAATTCTTTTGAGACACCCTATAATTTCAAAGGTATGTTTTATTAGAGAAAGGGAAATAGTTTGTGAGGTTTATGCCTCTAGAGCATAGTAGAAAGTTTGTGAGGTTTATGCCACTCACAATATATATTTGCATTGTTTTCTAACAGTAGATCCATGGGTGCTAGGTTTGATAGGAAGGTTAAATCCAATTTGTTAGATGCCAAATATTAATACCTAAAATAACCAGATAACTCCACCATTGCATCTCTGTTTCCTGTGGGTTGCTGTGCAAATTTAATATCAAAATTTAAAACCTGTAGGGATATTTCATATTCAAAATATGTAGTAGCTAACAATCATCATGTTAAAAGCAGCTGATTATTAGGGAGTATCATGTTAGTTGGAAGTCACTAGGTAGGCAAATATTATGTAAAAATGACAGCATAGAAAGTTGGCACATCTTTGATATTATCCTAACCTAGTGCTGGGATTAAGAAAATGACCTTTTGTTGTAGCTGTAGAACATTCTTGGTCCTCATGAGTAGGCCCTTGGGTCAGCTAATGGCTTCTGGCCTAAAGTGGTAACTTGATCTCCAGGAAAGGAATTACCATTTGGTCTCTCCTGATGTTTTTGAATTATGATGCAGGGTTGTATTTGTAAGAGTCTGAAGGAAAAAAAAAAAAAAAGAAGAGACAAGACTGTATGTGTCTCTGTATTAGATTTGTGTAGCTGTACCACAGGTGATACCACAAGATTAATTCTGAAAGATTGTCAGTTATTTAATTTTATATAAAGAAAAGGAAAAATCCCTCAAATGTAAAATGTAATGAGCAGTCATTTTGCCCCTCTGGACTCTGCATACATTTACAACAAGAAGCTGTTCATGCTGTGTAAAGGTCCCAGCCTGAGTGGATAAGGCAGATTTGAACTGAACTGACGAAGAGCACTGAACTCAATGAACTTCAGAAGTCCCTTCCAACCCAAACTATTTTATGATTCTGTGTATGTGCAGCAGTTCAGAGGCTGAGTTGAGAGCAGGATTGATCCTCATCTGGATAGATGTATGTCTGGAATATCCTGCCTCAGTGTTCTTTTTTTGTTGTAGCTTACTTGGTTTTGGGGGATTTTTAAGAGAAAATCAGTTTAACCATTGAAAATGTCACCTGGAAATCTAAAAAGGTTTTATCAGACTTTTACAGTGAATGAGCTTTGACTGAAATTAATGTATATTTCTGATTGCCTTGTCTCTCTGGCTTTAGAAACTCTAAATCTTGGAGTTATTGAGTGTCTTTCCAAATCTGTCAGCCTGTGTGGCCCTTGCCACTGCAGTAAAAGTGCCTGCTTAAGTAACACACAACCAGATTGACCTCAGAAGGATACAGCCACTCCTGTATCCTTGATTCTGGGCTCATCAGTAAACCACACCTGAATTATTCATGCAGGCTTTATGAGGATCATCTCTGAAAATGATCGATGGAAGTGAAACTACAGAACTCATTCCTCCTTTTTATTTCCAGCTCATCTCCCAGTGGGAGATGCCAAGAATGAAAGCCAAAATTAATCTTCAACACTAAATTGAACAATCTAAAAAGTTGGTTGGTTTTTTTTTCCTCCTTTTCTCTCTGATTGAGTTTCCTCTCATGGTGCATGATAAATTGTTCAGTAAATACTCATGTGAAATTTATGCCTTAAATTTATGATATAACATCTGCAAATGCTTTGGAGGGCCAGGCCTGATGGAATCTGTTTCCTTTAGGTCTTGCCACAGATGGTGCTTTTGCAGTGTTTGCTCATTTGGGTCCTTCATGCATGGCCTTGGACTCTGTGTTTGCCTCAGATCCCTGCCAGTACCTGGTACAGGAACTGAGCACTGTGTGATGATCCCCTGGTGACAGATTCCTGGTTTGAGCCCTGAGGCTCAGCAAACAGGTCTGCAGAGCACTTTAATGTGGGTTTGTATTTCCTAGAGGTGATGGATGTGCTTGGACAGACATTTTCCCCTTGAGCTGCAGCTCTGGCCGTGTTGTAAAGAACATGTGGATCTAAGGATGAACTAGGGAAAAAAGGACTAAGCACCCATTTCTGAAGAGAAGACTTCAAAGGAGTTATTACCAGTTAAAACTGGTCAGGGAGGAGTCATTCAGCTTCTGAGTCCTCACTTTCTCTGTAGTGTTGCTCACATACAATTAGAGGGCAATCTGCAAACAGCAGTTCTCCAATGAACCTTTGCAGTCCTTGCTTTCATTGCATTGCATTCTGAGCACTCTTGGGTGGCAATGGAGCACAGTTTGGTTTTGTTGTTGTGGATGTTGTAAGATTGCCTTGTTTATTTCCTCCCAATGTGTCCTATGTCTAAATACACCATGACAATTAAGTTGTCATGCCAATAAAATATAGAGACAAAACAATTGGTGAACAGTTCTTTGAGTAGCAGAGAGAAGGTTGAGTTTATGGAGTGCTGGCAGGGCATCAGTGATATTGCTGACAGGTAGGAGAGATCTCAATTAGTCTCGGGCATATTCCACTAGTTAGGGAAATAAACCGTACTTTTTTCTAGGTGCAAAGTTTGGAAGAAAATGTACAAGTTGAAATAGAGGCTCTTCATCTTACTTTTTGTGGAGCAGATTCCCCTGAAGCCAATTTTCTTGTTACCTGTGATTCCACAACCCTGGCTGATGGAGAGCAGCTCCTTTGGCTCCATCCCCATCTCCCCACTCCCAGCACAGGCAACACTTCTCAGTAATACAGCTCCAACTTTTGGCTTCAAAAATTCATGATATCACCCCCCCATTTCCTCTCCAGATTGTTCATATTGCACATCAATAGATCAGTAGTCCATAAAGTAGTCAGGCATGTTTGTCTTTTTTCCGGAAGTAGGCTACACACTAAATAAAAATTCTATATAGATTTAGCATTAAATGAAATAACTGTGCAAAAGCCCATGGAGCTCCCTTGGCACATCCCAGTTCCAGTTTTGCTCCCTTGAGTGCCTCCGTAGGAGGTGATGCTGCTGAGCTCAGTCCTCTTGTCAAAGTCCTGCTTTTAAGTTTCTCGTATATTCCCTTTCTGTGCTGTGAAATGGAACCAGGGAGCTGGGTGGTGCTGGCTGTGCTGCTGCAGTGTAAATATTGGAGGAACTGGAGGCAGATGGCAGCGTTCCCACCACGGCCCAAGGCCACTGCTCTGTGGAAAGCTGCTTTTTAGTGAATTGAGTTTCCCGGTGGAACTGGGGTGACCTCACTCACTCCGGGAGCTGTGTCTGCCTGACCAGGGCAGGCAGCGAGGAGAGACAGGGGAATGAAGAAATCTCATTCTTGCTTCCTGACTGCTTTCCAGCTACACTGACAAAAAGGCAATTTTTCATTCTGAGATCGGGGAGGATTTGAATTGTAAGGACCTATGGTTTATAAAAAAAGATAATGTAACTTACGAGACTGGGTTTCCACACAGCCAGAAGTGAGGAAGAGAGGTCAACCCTGGTGACTGCCTTCAGTAGTTCTCCAGAGATTTATGTAACAGGTGAGAGTGGGAGTGCTCAGGCTCCACAAGTTGATGCAGTGTTGCCAGATCTGGTTGGTCAAGTCTGATTCGTGGATTTCGATGTTCTCCCCTGCTGTGGGACCCCATCTGTGTGTGTGTGTTGTATTTGCTGTTTACCACTGTCTTTCAAGAAGAGACATGAAAGAGACAGTCTGAAAGAATGTTTTGTGATTTCTACAATCTTGATTTTTTTTTTCACCTGTTATGTACAAATCCAAAGCATAGAGATGGAAAGATATGTATGACGTGTTATGAAAGTAAGCTCCCACTAATTTCCCAGGCTGGCTAAACAGATGCATGAATGTGTGCTCCTTCCTGCAGCTCCCACTCCATCACTGCCCCACAAACCAGTCCTGCAAACTCTGCTCTTTGCTTGATCCTTGGCTGGAGCTTCAGAATCATATTCTAGGTGATACAAGACTCTTCCTTGGCTGAGAACATGCCCACAGCTGGACCTGTGGTGGCTGCTCCTTGTGCAGCTCTGGGTTGGTGCCGACTCTCAGGGTGTATCACAATTTGGCAATCTTGTTTTGCACCAAGAATTGAACAGCAGCAGCATTATTTCTTTTTGTTCCATGTATTCCCTGACTTTCTCAGAGAAAAGGCATTGTGAATTGAACTGGCTGAAATATGTAATTTCCTTTTCACAGAAAATCCTGTTGTTCTGGGAAAATCTTTTCTTACCATTTTTCACGTAGGTCTGTAGTCTTAAAACAGAATCTCACGTAAGAGAGATCATCTGTATTTTAACTAAGGAAAACTGAACACAAGATTTAATATTTCCAGGATGCATGTTGACTTTGGAGCATAGTCCTGGAATGTGCTTCCAGGCTTTATGCCCAGATCCCAGGCCATGATAAAGAAGGTTTTTCTGGTATTAAGCTTCCCTTCGTGTTTCTTTGTTAAATAGAATTTTCTTTGTGAGCACAATTGCTTCTCATAGCAAGCACATCAGGATTTGAGTTATGGTTAAGACAGTTCTTACTTGATTGTACTAGCTGAAAATCAGGAGTGTTGCATCAGAATCTTTTGGGAATTACTAAATATTAGCAAAGCAAAGCCTTTTTCTGGAGCTCAGGCACCTCAGCTGTCTGTCCACAGACTCAAGAGGTTTTCCAGAGTGGAAACTCATGCAGTGAACAAAAAAGAGCAAGTATTTCTATTTACTTCAAATGGTTGTGCCCAATTCATCAAGGAAGAGACCAAGTAAACAAAGGGAGCTGCTTTAAAAGGTGGATAAGCAGGCACTGGTTCTCTCCATAATTTAACTGAGGAGGACACAGAACTGCTCCATCAAGGCAGTTTAACAAATCCTCCTTTGAATAGGATATGAAAATAGAGGGGTTTTTCCATTCCAATTACTGTATCTGTTACAGACTGTACAGACAGTTTGGGAAAAGGAGTCAAAATATTATTGTTTGAGCATTACAGAGCTAGACTTTGAGTTCAAATTGTAGAAGGTAAAACGTCAATGAAGTGCAACACAATGAAAAACTACGTGAAAGCCTGAGAGATATGAATTACTTCTCATTTTGTTGGTTTAGATGATAACTTCCTGGGTTTATTTGTATTACACTGGGAAAATATCACACAAGTCTGTTTCTCTTTGATTCTTCAACTTTAAAGTTTCCTGAACCAGCTCCATGGAGGGAGGAGAAAGCTTTTTTGTTGTTGTTGTTGAATACCTATTGTGAAGCTTTATTTACAGAAGCCCTTTGTTTGCAGCTGTTCTTTAAGCTTCAAATATGTAGAACTTAAAACCTGGTGCATCTTTGTAGGGATATGATTTAAAATGGTGCAGTGGCCTGAGGAATGAGGATGGTTAAAAAAGTGGCAGGAGGGCTTTTTGAGAAGCTGTGACAGCAGATATAATGGAAAGCCAGACACAGTGGTTTTGAGCTGTTTAAGTTTGGGGAGAAAAATAAGAAATCTCCAAACATCCAAAGTTATAACCCAGCAGAACTCCTTTTGCTTCAGGAGTAGGGGTGATGAGCCAGGATTTGTTGGTTGGCACAGGGTCATGGTTTTCATCCTGACTGGGTGGGACGTGGTGGGAGCTTTTTCTGGGATTCTGCAGAGGAGAGGGAGAGAGAAAATTGGGACCCTGAGGTATCAGGGGTGACACTGGGGTCTCTTCTCCCCCAACTCTCCTAAGGCTTTATGCTGTGATAGATTTAGGCAAATTAATGCAAATCCTGTGTTTGTACTTCTCCTGACATGGAGCTGGTTAAAATAATCACGAGCCTCAGGAAACCAAACAGAATCCAGCAGCTCAGAGTTATCTTCTAATTCGAGCAAAATGAGAGGAGTCCTTGATTTGGGGTGGCTTGTGGAGTGCTTCTGGGGGATGAAATGGCTTCTCATTTTATGGCAACACAGAACCACTGGGAAGAGGCAAATCAGTCCTGCCCTTTAGCAAATTGCTGTGTTCAATTGACTTCATTACAGACCAACAGTCCAAAACTGCATCTGACCAACAGAAGTGCTTGTTGAATGTATATTGAACATATGTTCAGTGCATATTGAGTATGACACCATTGTTACTGCATTCCTTGCTCCCAAACAAGGGATGAAATGTTTATAATTTGGGCTCAGTTTAAGAACATATGATGTATAGTTTCCAGACCTAGGGCAGTTTCTTATGGCTGTACACTTCTAAGAGCAAGTGGTGTGTCCTTGAATGGTTTAGATCTTCACATAATGTTTTTTTCATCATTTTGTTGAGTTGCTCCTTTTCAAGCTTGTGTTTCACTTGAATGACTCCATTTTGGGTGCTGCTGTCTCCTTTGTGGGCTGGCACCAACCCGTGGTGGTCCCTGTGTTTTTGTGTCCCTGTGAGCACATGATGCCACAAAAGGATTATTGATAATACCAGGATTCCATGCATTTTACAGGCTGTCTTACCTTGTGTCATAAGGTCTGTTTGAAAAGGGCTCGGGTAAAATTCTGCTGAAAATAGAATATGGTATTTCCATGAGAGGAGGATGCACAAGTGTTTATTGCACCTCGGGTATCTTCATGTCTGCTTTCTCACCCTTGAGAGCACACAAAGAAATTTGGTGCTGTTTTAGATGTTTGGGGTTTTTTTTATGAAGCTAGGAAATTCTCCTCAGAAGAGTCTTTTTTTAATATTTTTTAGTTAATTTAGGTGTGCTTGTGCAAAGGAGTAGCACAGGGGTGTTTGTGTGGCTGAGCCACCCTCACACTGTAAAGCAGGCTTTGCAGGATGGATTCATTTCCAAGTGTGTGTTCCCATCTGTTACACAAATGACATAAATACTTGTCTAGGGAGAAGACCACAGCCATGACATCCTGCTCTGGAAACCATCCTGGAATGTCAAACCTCCTTTGGGAAGCACAGGGGCAGCCTGAGAGCTGAGATCTGTGCCCCCAGCTCAGGAGGCCCAGCGCTGCCAAGCCTGACCTGCAAATGTGAATCCTCCCTTTGCTCACCAGTCTCTGCTTTGATTTTCCCCAGGAGCTCTGACTCTGAAGAAGCATTTGAGACCCCAGAGTCCACTACACCTGTCAAGGCACCACCTTCACCTCCACAGCCACCCCCTGAAGCAGCAGCAGCAGCAGTTGTTGCAGACGTAGCAGAGCAGGAAATAAAACCTCAGCTGCCTGTGGAAGATACAGGTAATGAGTGGGACACGTAACTGCGGGAGGTGAATATGCAGGGAGCTGTTTCTCTAAGCACAGGCAAGGAATTAATGCTAATAAATTAGTTTCTGGAATATTAGTTAATTACCCGTGCAGAGAGGAAAAACCCCTGTTGCTTCCTGACATAATAAAGTAATGGAGAATCTGTCCATAACATTTGAAAAATACTAAAGGAAATAAAAGGAAAAATACTTTTCCTTTTGAACCAAGCTTCTTTTTGTAGGATCTTTACAGAATCAGGTGAGTAGAAAAAGGAGATATGAGTTGCAGGTGCAGGTACCTGCACTGTTAACTGTGGCAATTAACAAAATGCCATTTTCAAATGTGTTACTGAAACAGGAGGTGGTCAAAAAGCCCTGTTGTTCTGTTAGAACAACAGAAATACTGATTTTATAGGAGGAACACAGGGCTATGTATGAATATATGTGTGGTATACATATGTGAAAATTGATACACACTGGGAAAATAAAATCTTTTAAAAGGGTCTCTTGTGTTTAAACCCCAAAGAAATTATTTCCCCAAAAAAGTGTTCTTTGTTCTTCAGATCCAGTAATGGAGTATGAGGGAGTAGAAAGCATGCTATTAACCCAAAATAGCTTTGTTTGGGCTGTCAGATGACAGCTCAACAGTCTGAGATTGAACTCCCCATTATGCTGTCTTTTTTCCATCTGAAAGTCAAGTCATCTTGATCACCTGGCTAAATTGTATGCAGATAATATTTCTGCCAGCAGTCTAAAGCTCACTTGTGTTTGGAAAGAGTTGTAGTATCCCACCAAAGGTCTCAAGCCACCTAAAGCATTTCTGGGAGTTTCTCATTAAGCAGTGCTGTTTAGGGTCTTGATCTATGATACAGGTTTATAAGAAGCTTCAAGGATTTTGTACAAACTGATTTCAAAAAATAAAAGGTAAATTCTGAGGTTCACTGATGCTTTTTTTTTCCTTTCTGCTGTTAGAGTTCCCTTGTCATTGTAGTAAAAGTTACTCATTCTGTGTCTTCTTTCCTTTTTTTAAATATTTGGCAATCCAGTGATTAGAAAATAAGTGCTCAGAGAACAAAAGAACACACATGCTGAACAGAATTGGAGTGTGCTTTTAATTACTGCAGTAGATTATCTTCAAGCCCTTGATTACACATGTGCTTCCCTGGCACATGTGATTCTTCTCTGCTTCCATCCCAGTTCTCCCCCTCCTTTTTTTCAGATCTTTCTGAAGAAAAGTAGGAAACTGAATATAGCTATTCACAGCCTGTGTGAACTTTATTGAAGGCCATTGGATGGCAGAGGGGAAACAACTTCAATTGCAAATCAGATTGTCCATGGGAGGCAAGTTACAGCAAAGGGGCAGAGATCTGTTCAGTGTTCCAAAATGATGCAGAATAGTTATACAACAGGGGAATTTATTGGAGGGAAAGAAGATGCATAATGCAGAAAAAATTCAAAATGTAGGAGGGCAACACAAAGCATTCATTTGTTTTGGAAATCTTCAGAAGAAATAAATAATGGTAAGACTATGGTTTAGGTATTTAGAAATGAGAAAAGTTAAACATTTTGTACTTTATAAACCACTTGAGTGTCTTGTAGTTTATTTATTTCATAAGTTATGCCTGTGACTGCACACAAAGAGAATGAGTCCCTTCCTCAGAGCTCAGGGGCGTTGAAGCAGTTCCTGGATGGCACCATACAGCTAACAAAACAGGTTTCACTAGAGGTGGAGAGAGGAATATGGGCAGCTGGAGAGCCTGGCACAGGGAGAGGCAGCACTGTCCTGCTGGGCTCCTGGTTCAGCAGCCACATGGCTTTGTCCTCGCATGGGATGGGTGACAGAGCGTGTGTCTGGGTGGAAGGAGGGAGCACAGTAAGTGTTTAAAGTGTTTCATCTATAGCTGACAATAATTACTTCTGCAGATGGCTGCAGTTGTGTTGCATGATATCATTAGCACAGCAACTGGACCCCACTGCTGGAAATGCAAGAGGAGAGTTTTTAATTAGGTTGACTTCAGTGGTCGTTTAATAAATATGATGAAAGTGAACTAAGATGGACTCGTGCTGGCTTTGTGCCAGCTCCTGCTGGGGTAAAACCTGCTGCATGGCTCTGGTCCATCAGCAGCAGAGCAGAGGAGGGGAGTCAGTCTGAGGGCAGGCCTGGAGGGGAAGAGGAGCAACAGAGCAAGCATGGAAACTACCCCTGAGCCCCAGGAAGTGCCACCAATGAGCCCTTCCTTTCCTCCCTAAATAAATTCTGGGAAACATGGATTATAATCTCAAGGCAAATTGGAGAGATTGAAGCTGCTGTTACTATTTTCTGTCATTATTTAAAATTATTGTTCCTTATCTCCTCAGCTTCCCATAGCAGTGTGTTCTTGTCTGTTGTTTCATCCATCTGAGCACCAGAATGTCCCCAAAGCCCATTCTCCCAACTACCCTGGTTTTGGCCAGGAATTCCTGCCTAGGAATTTTCTGTCACCCCCACTGCCTTCCCTAGCTGGTGACTGAATTCAGATTGTATTCACTGGGGAGAGTGAGAGCTGGAGTCCCCTCTGTGCATTACAGCCCAACAATCAGGATATGGGGCACCTCTATTTTAGTCTTTCTGGTGCCAAGGAAATTCAAGGTTAGGCTTTCCAATAGAGACATTATGGTTCAGACAAAAACAAACTAGATTTTTGGTATGGACAGCATTCTTCATCAGTGTTTTTCTTCTTCAAGCCTGATTTGGAAATTTTGAAAAGAAACATTTATATACAATGTTAGAATACATCTTAGAATAAATGACAAAAGTATTTTTACAGAACTTTTAAAAAAGTGATACTAATTGATTTCCTGACATCAAAGGGTTTTCATAACAAGAAGGAACTTGAAATAAACTGTGTTTCAAAATTTCTATTGTAAAATAATTCCCATTCCTATATGCTTTTGGCATTTTTTCCTCATAACATACTAACTGGGTGCAAGCTGAATGCATTTTTCAGAGGTTTGCCTTTGTTTACTTTTCTCTAGAAAACAAGGCTGATGTTCAATTTCTTCTGTGTTTGCTTGTTTCATCTGTTTAAATGTTATTGCCAAGCCTGTCAGAAGAGTGTTTCATTTGTTTCCAGCTCAGCAGTGTTAAGGCCTATTTTCAGTTTGTTGGGGTTCCCTCTGCTTTAGAGATGCTTCAGCAAAGTAGCCCCTTGCCTTGGCTACTTCTGTAAAAAAGCAACAGGAATTTGGTTTTTTTTATTAATGCCCACAGTCTTACAGTATCTTATTAATGCTCTCAGGCACAGGGTGGGATTCTTGGGTCTGTCCTGTTCAAGGCCAGGAGCTGGACTTCAGTGATCTTTGTGGGCCCCTTCCATCTCAGGATATTCCATGATTTTCTAGCAACTTCTGGTTCTTCCATAGCAGGTGCCAGGTGAAAATGCCAAGTGTTAAATATGCCATGTAGCTCTGGTATTTAGGTCTCATCACCTGGATACAAGAAGTCTGAATTTTATGTTGTTGAGTTTGGATTTGGGATTTTTTTTCATAGTTGATCCAGTCAGAATTTGGCTGAAATCAGAAGAATTCCCTGGTGGAAGGAGCAGAACTTGGGCCTTCTTTTTTTTTTTAATGAATGAAATGAGGGGTTTTGAGGAGCTTGCCTGGCTTTTTATTGCAATGTAAGTTCCCCAGCTATCCTCCACGTTCTTGGAGTGTTTTATAAAACTTAATATCTTCCTGTGGGCAGCTCTTACCAGTATAAATTGTGGGTGACTCAATGCCAATAAATGGGGTAAACCTGATTTGAAACCTTGTGCTGGTCTCTCTTGAGGGCAGGTAAGTTCTGCCTTAATTCTCATAGCTGGTATTGTGGTATGTTCCTTCCTCAAACTGCATTTTAATAAAATGCTGTAGTGATGCTGGTCGGCTTCATTGTGTGTTGTAAAAGGACAAATGTCACTGCTCTGTGAATAGGCTGTTAATGTCAGGAAAGTATGGTTTTCATATCTCTCTGTAGTAATAAAGCCTTGAGTACCATTTATTCCTCCTGCCCCAGCAATTCTGCTGCTACCAGGAGTGAGCCCGTGCTGCCATAAAGCCAGAGGAGGCTGACAGCAGCATTTCACTTCTGCCAAGAACCGTGTTTGCTGAGACAGTTTCACATCTTGTTTGATAAAGAAACAATGAAAACATCGAGCAAGGCTCTGCAGAAATCTGTACTCTCGAGTGAAAGGGATTTTATTAGGAGGAAGTCGTGAAATAAGCAGTTAAAGAAGATTAAAGCCTTGCACTGTGTGGAACACACAGAAATGAAATTTGCTGGAAGTTGCTGCAAAGCTTTGAATGCTCCCTTTGCATGATGCATCCCAAACCTCAGCCTCTCATTTACAGTCCAAGTCCTGCAGGGCAGTGCTTTATTTTGTTTTATTTTATTTTATTTTACTTTGTTTTAATGCATGTTTATACTACTTTGAACAAGGGCCTCGATGCTGTTGAGGGCTTTGACGTAGGCTGGAATGAAAACAGTGCCTAACTGCAGATGATTCCTTGTTCAGATCCCACTTTCATTTCACACTGACCTACATTTGTACTCAGCTGACACCTCGGTGTTTATTGTGATGTATTCCGCTGAAGTGCCTTCCATTCTCCTTCCAGGATGAAAGGGATAGATTAGGCTAATGCTGGAGGTTTGTGGCACTCTCTGAGTGCCCTTAACAGGAGTCCCATCAGTGTCACCAAGTGATGTGTGTGTGAAGTGAGCACCAGCTCCGCTGGCAAACTAAGCCTGATTAATGACCCCTCAGCCAGGCTGAAGCCAAGCCCAAACCGGTGGGGATTAAGGAGAAGAAGAAACTGTTCCAACATACTGCCGTGCTATTAGCATTAATTTAGCAGAAAAACACATTAGAATATTATTTTAATTGATGTATCCCGGTGAATTTCTGCAGTCTTAAAAGAGAAACCACGTAGCTGTCATCCCTTTGACAGTCTCTGGAAGTACATGGTACCACTTTGGGAAATGTGTCCAATTCCCTTAAATCCTTGTCCTCTACATCCATAAATAATAATCCTTGCAGTCTCTGTGCAGGCATACAATTTATTCTGAAACAAAGGAAATTTCTTTTCCGTTTTCTTAATTCATTCATAGCTTCTCACTAAGATAATAATTGATTGTCTGTATTGCTTTTATGAACAGTGTTAATGAATGTAGCAGGGCAAAATGAGAGTTACTCTGCAAAACACGTCAGGATTGGAATGAAAAGGATGAGCAGAAATGTCTCTGAAATCATTTCGGGCTGAGTAAAGCATTCAATTTTGTTTGAATGTTTTTCTTTATAATTGCATAATTTAAAAAAATGTCAGTGTGAAGAAGGCAGTGTTGCTTCCGCAGGAAACACGGGGGCATTTTGCTGCTCTGTGAGAGCTGTGAGCAGCTGGCTCAGCCCAGCCTGAGCTGGGAGCTGGAGAGAGCTGTCCCAGGTCTCAGGTGCCCCACAGGGACACACAGGGACAGAGGTGACCTGGTGCATTCAGATCAGAGTAGTGCAGTCACAGCAGGAGCAAACCATATGCAGGATTTGTAGAACATTTGAATAATCAACCTAATGAGCTGGAAGGCAGCAAGGACCATCACCTTCATGCTTTCCTACCTCTCTGTATTTTCTGATTTTTTGTTATGCACTCTGCCTTCTTCTACTTTGTCTAATAGAGTTGTTATATCCCAAGTGAAGAGACATCTCTAAATCATTTTAGGATTCCATTCAATAAGAAAACCTTTAATTGCAGTGGAAAGCTGCTTGGATTAAGAGTTTTAACAGAAATCTCTCTACAAAATTTTATTTTCATCAACAAGTTAGAACTACTCTTGGAAAAACCTGGTTTAAATAATCAGTAGGGAGCTTCTAGCCTTTTTAAGGAATATCTTTCAACTGAAAATACTTTCGGAGTTCTCTAATTTTTTTTTTTTACCTTGACCATAATTTATTTCATATTAGGTTCTCAATTATTCATGTCTTATTATAAACTTGTAATTATTGTCTACTTGGGGCAGATAGAGGAGCAGCATTGATGGGTTGGGGAGAGGAAGCTATTTTCCTCTGGGTAAATTGGTAAAAATAGCACATGGGAAACAAAACTTAAGGTCAACATGTAATTACTGAAACCCCAGTCAATTTTCTGCAGATTTACTTCATATGAGCTCTGACACAATTGTGTGAACTCTTTCTAGTAGTAGAAAGTGGGAGTAAAAAAGTGCTTTATGTGCAGTTCTTTTGGTATTTGCAGTATTTAGTGTATTATGGTAATATCCATCTCTGTAAGTGATAGTTCAGAGGTTGTTGCAGATACATATTTTGTCTTTTCGTGAAACTTGCCTTGAATGCTGTTCTGGGGAGAACACATCTATTTTTCACCCTAATCTGGCTCATATATTGGAAAAGTCACTTTGGTTTGCTTAGTCAATTTGTATGATTTCAATGCCTTTTTCTTTTACTTGAACGTAAAAGAAAGTAAAAATACCTTTACTTTTTACTTACTCTAGTTTATATTAGATTATAATACAGCCTCCTAAGCCCCTGTTCAAAAATGTGTCTGAAGTGCTGTCACTGAGTTTGTGTTTGTTGTTGCAGGAGTGTGTTCAGAAGCTGAGCCCGTCACCGATGTGTCCTACAGTGAGCCAGTCCAGGAGAGCCCTTTCCGTCCCCCTTGCCATTCCTTCTCCACTGTCTTCGACGAGGACAAGCCCATAGCCAGCAGTGGAACCTACAACTTGGACTTCGATAACATTGAGCTGGTGGATTCTCTCCATGCCTTAGGGCCGAGCTCTGCAGAGCCCAAGAGCCGTGACCCCAAAGCAAATGTCCGCAGGAAATCCACGGACTCGGTCCCGGTTTCCAAATCCACGTTGTCTCGATCTCTCAGCCTGCAGGCCAGTGACTTTGATGGAGCATCTCACCTGGGCAACAGCGAGACGTTAGCACCATCAGCAGATGTGTATGGTACTGGTTCCAGCAGCGCTTCCAGTACCCTCAAGAGAACGAAAAAACCCAGACCAGCTTCCGTAAAAAAGAAGCAGTCAGCCAAAAAACCTCTGGATGCTCCACTGGTGAAGGAAACCCCACAAGAACCGCCTGAGCTTGACCAAGCGGCTTGTGAGGATAAAGCACCTGAGGTGAAGGCTGACTCAGCAAAGCCCGAATGTACTGAACCTTCCAAAATCTCTGCTGAGAAAGAGGAGGCCCCGCCCGTGCCTGAAGGATCCGACCCCTCGGATCCGGACCGTTCTGAAGGGATTAGTGCGTTTAGCTCCGGGGGCAGCAAAGTGCAGAGCTCTCCCCCTGGCAGCAGGAGAACGCTGCCTCTCACCACGGCCCCCGAGGCTGGCGAGGTGACTCCGCCCGACACCGGGGGACAGGAGGACCCTCCCGTCAAAGGCCTCGCGGTCAGGCTGGAGTTTGATTACTCTGAGGAGAGAGGGGGGAGCGAAGAGCAGCAGGACAGCGCTCCTCCTCCCAAAAAAGCAGGGAAAAAGCCTGGTGCTAAGATGCCGCTACGGAGGCCAAAGACTAAAAAAGCGGTGGAGAAGCTTGACAATGCTCCGACCACCCCGACCAAGTCGCCCGCTGATCCGAACGAAATCCCCATCACCAAGGGCTCTTACACTTTTGATATCGACAAGTGGGACGATCCCAATTTTAACCCCTTCTCATCCAGTACAAAAATGCAGGAATCGCCCAAACTGCCTCAACAAACGTACAGCTTCGAGCCGGACATGTGCGAGGACTCCATTGACCCTTTCAAGTCTTCTTCTAAGATAGCCAGCTCGCCTTCCAAATCTCCAGCTTCCTTTGAGATCCCAGCCAGTGCCAACGAAACGAACGGAACGGAAGGAGACAGCCTGAACAAACCTGCCAAGAAGAAGAAGACGCCACTAAAAACGTAAGTTAAAGGGCAGAGACGTTTCTAGAATAGAAGCAGCACGTTCCTCCCCCTTAGCACAGTTGCACAGGATTTATCTCTGGAGAGAGAGAGGGAGGTGACCTTGGGTGGCCACAGCTGGAGTCACGCTGGGAGCTGTTCCTGCTCTCAACCTGCTTCCTCAATAATTTGGTATTTCCAGAATTACCAAGCCACATTAGGCATCTGCATTCTTTGAGTCTTTGGGTAGTTCTGAACCTGGTTAAATTGTAATTTTATCAGTTATGTACCCAATTTTCTGTGACCTGATTTTGGGAAGTTGATGCTGTTTAGGATGATCAGAGTAATCACACCAGCACAACTATTTTATGAATCATTGTTTTTGAGCGTGGGATGTGAAATAGTAAGGCAGTGATAAATGTTTTATTGCAAACAGCAGGAAGATGGTTTCATCCGTAGCTTATGGTATTTAAAAGAAAATAACCTGAAACAGAAGAGTGCAGTATTGAAATACATATTTTAAGTACATATACACGACTAAAAAATGTGAAAAAATTCCTTTTTATGAAAGAGCTTACAATTGTGCAGTTTTAAAATCTCCAAAGCTACTATATGCTAGGGAAATATCCAACTTTCAGACACGGGTGAAAAATTCCAGGTTAAATTTTCTGTGTTGCTGGTTTTAGATATTTGGTTAAAACCTCTGTGGTTGGTTGCTGATTTTCATATTGCTTTATCTGTTCAGATATGGTTATTTTGAGTTGGTGACCACTGAGTTTGTGTCCCTTATATCTGAAATTGATCTTCTGTGTGTATCTATAAGAAAGTATCTCAGTTCATGTTCCTTTATGGTTTAAATGTTCCAGCTAGCTAACAAAAATGGGAGCAAAAATTTTAAATGCCAGTTTAAGATAAGATAACATGGTTAATGTAACGCAGTACAAAAGCTGATCTCTTGTTCAGGGTGAGATGGATATTATTCAGATTCTTCTGAACAGCCTCCTGCCTTCTAAGCTTCTAATTCAAGTCCCTTGTCAGATTTGAGGAAGCTCGTGCCTTTATTTTCTGTCTAGGGGCATTTCTGACTTATGGATAGTTTAGACCAGTGTGTAGAGTTTTTTTCTTTGGGAAAGGAACCTGTTTTTTCTGGTATTGTTACTTTTGAAGGTTTACCTGAAACTTAGTGGTAAATGACACAGTTTTCCAAGCCTGCAGGTCAAACTGATTTGGTCCAAACCAAGAAGATTTAAAAGTCTGACAGCAAGAGAGGAACAATTTGAATCTTACTGGGGAAGTACAGAGTGGAATTTTAGTATCACCAAAGCTTTAAGTTTTTGCAGCCCACCAGAGTCTCCTTGTGTCTTCCAGTAGCTGGAGTTGGCAGACCCCCAGAGTGGGCCTCTTGGGTTCTCCCATCTGCTTTGAATATTGGGAAGAATTCCAAAGTTATTAATTTAGGGGCAAAAATGAGTTTACAGAGAGTTTGCTATGCCACATTTGTCCTTGAGAAAATCCATGGCAGGAAAACCCTGTCCTAGAATCACAAAGTTCAGTGCTGCTGTTTATCACGGTAGGGAAGTGAAGCTTCCCCAGCTCAGGGCTCACAAGTTTTTGGGTCAGGAGGGCTGGAGGAACTCCCAGCCCGTGCTTGGCACTGCTTTCACTGGGTTGTGTTGTGTGTTGCTCACTGCAGCCCATAACCTACTTTAGCATTTGTTTTGGCTTTTTTTATTTTTTTTTTAAACAAAGATGAGTCTCTGCATATTAATAACCCATTGCAGCCTGCAGCTGTGGTACTTTGTAGAAGAGAATTACCTTAAGGCTTGAGAGGGGATGCCAGGGTAGGCAGTGGCAGGAGGTTTTATTATCACTGTTTAAGGTGCAGAAATCAAACCCTATGGACCAGTTTGAAAAACTTCCCATGTGGAAAGGCAGTGATTTCTAGATTAGAGGTGAAGAAGCCAAGCATGAGTTTAAGCCTTTGCTGAGCTTGTACTACTTTGAATCTGAGCCATGTGCCCAGTCTAACGTGTTAAATCTATAAAATTAAGCCATTTCTGTTCTTGAATGAAACTGCAGCAGTCTAAGCATTGTCCCCCCCCTGTGAAAAGATGAGGTTTTTACAAGAGATGTGAGCTCAACACAAATTGCTGTCTGGTCATCTACCCGAGTGCTGAGCTGCTTGGAGACAGTCACACTGCTCAGGTGATGCTGAGCAAAGAGCAGCTGATGCCTCCCCAGTGCCAGCTCACAGTGATGAGCAAAACCAGGAGGTTTATAGAGATACAGCTTGTGCAGGCATTGCTCTGGAGGCTCTTGGGTGGCTGGAGGCTGTTTAGAGATGGAAGGTGCCAGCTGTCATGAGCATTGCACGTGAGGAGAGACGAGCAGAGGCTGCCAAGCTCATGAGTAAATGAAAACTTCCCTTAGCCTAAGCTGTTTGGTAAGGTTTGGTTCTGCTTTGGGGGAAACCAGTTTGCTCTGTTAGAACACCAGGTTAGGTTTTGGAGAGAAGCAAACCAGCTGAGATTTAAAGAAATGCCTGTTTTCTATCCTGATCTGGGTAAATAGTTTGAAATGGTCAAGTAGCTTTTTCTGTGCTGTCACAACACATCAGCAAACATCACAAAACCTGGAATAACTGTGCCCTCTCCTTAAGCTTAACTGCCATTCAAGAACAGTTTTGCATCTCACATAATAACTAATACTGTGTTTTGAAAAGCAAGCAGGTGGCCTCCATCAGGGAAGGCAAGGACAGTTAGTGTGTTGAAAGGAACTTAACTTGGTGTCAGCTTTGAAAAATGTGTTTTGTAGGATGAAAGCATGTCTGAAGTATAACATTGAACTAGAAAACATTGAAGGAAATTATGAATACTTTTTTTTCTCCTTGTGTGTTTCACAATAAAAAGTAGGGGTTAAGATTGTACAGGTAGAAAATATGCATGATCAGATTGCCTTAACACATTAACAGAGTATTTGTAGGTTAATCTTTTTTGTCAGTTCCTTCTGTCTGTCTCTCTTTTCTTTGTCTTATTTGTCTTAGGATGGTAGAAGATGTGATGTCTGTATGTTCTCTGTTGTAAGTAATTCTAAGCTAACAATTCAAATTTCCTCTTTGTTTTATGGGCTTTTTAATTTTACTTATTTATTTTGCAGCATGATAGTTATTATTCAGCATGAAGCTTTTATGTTAATGATTTCACTTCACTTGCACATATGAAAGCTATTCTAAGTAAGATGCCTGACTGTGAATGAGTTTGCCTCATTATCTGTTGCCTATCAAAAAAGATCCTCATTTAAAACCTATAAAGATTTTGTATCCTTGAGCTAAAATATGAAAGTTTTATTTCTACCACTGAACAACATTGTACAATCAATTCTTTGTAAATATGGCATAAAGTACTTGTCTTTCTTAAAGGAAAAAGTTATCCTAATTAATTCTGTCATCATAACTGGATAATTAATGGCATTGAGCACACTAATACTCAGCTGCCCAATTTATTTTCCCCTCTAGATGTGGTATTGATTTACCCTCTGCCAGTTGGAACCCACCATTAAAATTTCTGATGTCAACCTTGCCATCATTGATCAGGGATGAGCTGGTGGGCAGTCATTTTGCCACTGCATCTCAGTTCAAACATAAAGTCTTTATCAGTGAGTTTGCTGTGGTATTTTTCTCCCTTTTGTAGCTAGTAACATCAGTGGTTTTGAATAACTCTGGCAATGTGCATCAAGAGAACAGATAATTAGTTATTCCTGGTTAGAAAATATTTTTAGCCAATTGTTAATAAAGGCAACATTCATAATTATACACCATCATGACATAATGTATGTTTTTCATTCCTTTTGCTTGATTGAAACCTGGGGGATTTTGGAGGGCTATAGTATCTGTGCTGCCAGTCTGCACTGTGAGGTGTCAGGGGAACTGGAAGCAGAATTGCCATATTTCTGGTTGTATTTGTTTTTTAAAGGGTCTGTTGTGCCCGTTTATAATGCCACAGCTCATTCTGTCATCTGGGGACCAGCATCTGCCTCAGATGTTTTTATATAGTTCATCTAAAGCAAACCAGGTTTTTCTTCCTGGTTTTTGGGGTCATTGGAGCCTAAGTTTATCACAGTTTTAATTCCCAGGTAAAGGTGTGGATTAGACCTAATTTTGGGATGTGAAACTGCAGCAGACAGAAGCTAAATCATTTCCACAGGGCCCCGGAGGGTGCCTGTGGTGGAGCAGGAATTTGAATTGCAGCCGAGCAGTAACTCTGCTCTGAGAATGTGTCAGGAGTTAGCATGAAAAATATGGCAATCCTGCTGTTCTCAGCTTCTGGGGGATCGAGGCCTGTTCCAAGTGCATGACAAAAATATGTACCCATGGCATGTTCCTCTGTGGTGCTGCTGCCTAATGGATGGGATTTTAATGCAGAAGGGCTTACAGAGGTTGCATTGTCTGTGGCTGTCTCTTGCTGAGTGTGAAATGACCTGATTCTTGCTGCTATTACCATATTAACAGTTTGAAATTTATTTTCAGTGATACATTTAGGGTGAAAAAATCACCAAAAAGATCCCCACTATCAGATCCTCCTTCTCAGGTAAAGTGCTGCCTTATTTTGATGCATGTAATTCGTGTTCTTGAAGGGGTAAAAAGAAGGAAATTTGATTAATTTAATTGTGGAATTGTATGTTTAATAACAGAAGATATTCTTGTTGTAGACTTATAATAATACAGGAGATTTTTATAAGAATATATGCATATGTCCAAGTATAGCACATTGGGCTATTACCACAAAGCATTAACCTCTTGTCCTGTAAAAGTGTCTACACATTATATAGTAGATGTAGTATTTTCTCTGGGAATTCCAGTTAGAGGATTAGCAAATGTACTTTGGAAAGCCCTGTGTTAAGGTGGAGCAAGGATATGAATAAATATCTTCAGTCAGTTGTCTGAAAAACAAGACTATCACTATCCACCCTGGAATTTTTCGATTAGAAACTAAATGCACCAGATTGGTGGGCTGGAAGGGAAATAGAAATAAACCAAGTGGGCTGATCTACCAGGAACATGAGTTGGATAGTTTGATTCCGTGTTGTAAACTGCTGGCAGGTGGTTTTCTTGGAAGAGAAGTTAACAAAAGCTGCCCTTCCACAAAGGCCTGACTGCTTTGATGTGGCACAGCTCCTTCCATGCTGCTGTTCCTCTTCCTGTTATCCATCCTGCCCTTCTGTTTGTGCTGCTTGACAGCATAGAAGTGAAGAAAGGGGAAAGGGTTCATGACCTCGTAGACCTACAAGGGTTTGCTTCTATGAGGGAAGCCTAAAAAGTCAGTTTTGGTAGTCAGAGACTTCAGTGATGGGTGATGTGTGCCACTTGTGTCAAGTGCCTAACAGATTCCAACAGCTCTGGATCTTCTTTCTTCCCTGTTATCAAGGCAGCTTTGCAATGCAAGTGTTTATCATCAAAGAGCTTAGTTATACTGGGAAAACTTGCTGCTGGTAGAGTTAGTATTTTCCATTAAGTATTTTACACAGCACTGCAGCAGAGATTACAGAATTAAAAAGATGGCTCTGACGGTGCAAAGGAATTCAGGGCTTGAGCTGTTCCATGCGTTAGTGAAAGATAATGGAATTAATTGGCTCTTGTTTGCTGCAGGATCCTACTCCACTGCCAACTCCAGAAACGCCTCCTGTCATCTCCGCGGTGGTTCACGCCACCGATGAGGAGAAGCTGGCGTCCTCCGTGACGGGGCAGAAATGGACCTGCATGACCGTGGAGCTGAGCACGGACAAGCAGGACTACCCAGAGCCCTCTGACCTGTCCACCTTCGTCAACGAGAGCAAGTTCAGCTCTCCCACAGAGGGTACTGCCTGCTCCAGCCAGGGGCTCTTTGCTGAGACTGGGGTTTGCTTTGGCTGAGGGTGCTGGCCTGTGCCCTGCTGAGTGCAGACCTTAGTAGGGAACCCTAAACATGCTGTTCTGGGGAACGTGGCAGTTATGGGAGCTGAACGTAAGACCCCAACAGTCCAGCCTTGAGTTTTCAGGAAAGAAAAGATGCTGAAAGGGAAATTAGGGCCTTTCAGAGAAAGGCTTTTACTTCCTCTGTATGGTTGTTTTTCTCTGTGAGCAGTGTGTTTTCTCAGTGCCTTCACAGAAGAATGGGATCTGATACTGCTCCAGAGTCACTGAACTGCTGATTCTGCCTGAGCCTGTTCCTTAACCTGCATGGGGAAAGGTCCCATGTTAAAATTCTGCTCAAATGGGTATTGCATTAATACCCATACCATGCCATCTCTCTTCCAGCTTTCTGGGCTCCAAGTATCTTCATACATAAAAGTATCCAGGATATGCCCTCTATGAGATAGTTGCCATTCATATTTCCAGATAAAATTCCCTATGAGATCAGCCTTTTAAAGTTTTCCTCCCATACCTTCCTGTGAGCAGTTGAGAGCTAAAGCTGGAAGTTTCTGTTTAGAGAACTGTCATTCCAGGTCTGTGAAATTTGGAAGAGACAGAATTAAGAAAATTGGTGTGTGGCCTTCCTTGGGGCTACCAGAGGGAATTCTGCTTTGCAACATCTGCTCCAAAGGCAGATGTTCAGCTTTGTGGGTGGGAAGCATGTTTGAGTTTAACTTGGCTTTAACTTTTTCTTCTTGATCTGAATTCATTTTTTCCCCCCAGTCTTTCAGTCCCTGACCCAGTCTACCATGAAATCTACTTTATGCCATTTTTGGCCGGGTCTAAATTTATGCCTGATTGAGAACTGCTAAACTTTTAGGTCAAGGTGTTTGACATCAAAAAGCAACAACAATCACAGTACTTTTGTTCATATGTATGTGCTTGTGTGCCCTGGGCTTTTTTTTTTGGAAGTCTGTTGAGTATTCTAAACAGATAAGTATTTCAGTCTGGATGAATTAATTAGGCTTTATTGTCTGATCATAAATGTTAGGCACTGACTTCTCTGTATTTGTATTTTGAAAAATAACTTAAACACATTTTAGAAAATAAGCCCCCCTAAATCTGGGAAAATGGAAACTATATGGAAGAAAATGGAACAAAGAATAGTGAGAGACATTCTGAAACAATCATTTTAGCTTTCAAAGTGAGTAGAAGAAAGTGAGCAAAGCTCTTAATTAAATGGTAATTGTCTTGTCTCATGTGTGCTGCATGGTACAGTCAGGGTTTCAGATAACACACTCATTATAATCAACAATGCTTCCGCTTTTCATGTCTCTTAAAAATAATAATTTTTTTCCCCTTGACAATCTTGCTCCTGCAGCTTTGAGAAATTTCTGAGTAATTCAAGTGCTGTTTCTCAGTGTAGATATTTTCACCTCTCCCAGACACCCGTGTGTTACCCTGTAACCTAACACTGTTTCTGTAGAGATGCAGCCCAGCTCCTGAGTCAGCCAGTGCATCCAGCCCTCATCTGTTTCGGGCACTGCCTGTAGCTGCTGCCATTTTCCTGTTGCACAGACCCAAAATAAGCTGTAATTATTAGCAGAAAATTCTGATGTAATCTTGCAGCTATTTGTAGGAGGAGTTGGAGGACATCACTTAGTAAGTCTGTTGTACGTGTTTATAAAAGATAATTATCTTGCTTCATGGGATATCCTGGGCTTTTCTGATTTTGAATGTCTAGAGATAACCAGAGCCTAAGATTTTGGAGGGGAGATGATGTCTGGGAGGAGAGGAGAGAGAGGAATTATGCTGGAGACTCCTGAGAGCAGTGAGACGAAACAAACTGCGTTTAGCCAGCCGTGTTATTCCTTTTGTTTCTACTTGGACTGTTTCCATCTGTGCCCTGCCTTTTTTTTTTTTTTTTTTGTCAGCAGTAAAGTTAAATCTGTGTTGGATTGGGATTGCAGAGCTGCTGGCAGTGCTGCAGGCAGGTGGAGGATCCCTGTGGCTGTGCCAGCAGAGGACAGTGCTGGAACGTCTGCTGTCCCTGAGCCTGCCTGGACACTCAGGGATTGCTCTCTGGAGCACAAAGCTGCTCCACAAACGCTCCTGATGCACCTCACTGGGCTGTCTGTGGATAAATGGGATACTGAGAGGCAGCTTCTAAACACTTGCTGCTGTTCCCTGGGATTTCAGGCTTTCTCCTGCAGTCCAGCTCCTTGTGGGGGGTTTGAATTCATCCTTCCAGTTTGGGTTTTGCTTTCACTGGGAGGAGAAGTGAATGAGAAAGGGTACTGCTGGTATCTGACATCAGGAGGTTGTCCATCTTGCCTGGCTCCCTATTACCATTGAAAACATTTGATACTAGGAATTTAAATGTGAGGAGCCTGCTATTACAGCTTTCTCTCCACTCAGCTTTTACTGTGGATATCCCCAACCAGGTCTGAAGGTTTGTGGCTCTTCCTCTTCACTGGTTGATTGACAAAATATGTAACTTGTGAAATTACACTCCTTGTGCAGTGCTTTTTATTGCTAAAAAAATATCCAAGCGTTGTAAAATCACCCTAAACCCTCTAAAAGTTTTTAATCAACAAAACAGGCAGAGATTATCTTCAGGGTTATTTGTTTTTAAACATCAAACATTTTAATGGGGTTATCATCTTCCTAAAGCAAGCTCTACTTTTCAAAAGCTGCCCAAATCTAGAAGGATTTTAGTACATGTCTTTATCATAATGCAAATGCTGGTGTGCATTTCCTTAGGATTTATTTATAGTGGAAATCAAATTATGCAAGTGGTTTATTGAATTAAGTCATGGAAACAGAACAAAGTACAGCATTTGGGCCAATTAATTATGCTTTTAATTGTTAAATTAAGTTGTCATTGTAGGAAGTTTGCTTTAATTTGAGTGCAGGAAGGTATGATCTCTTTTCCTGTGTTAGATCTCTCTGATTCTGTATCAGCTACTGGGTGACCATGGACTGGGAAGAAATGCTGGTTATTCTCTCCAGTGTAACTGGGAGATTAGAAGCAGAGAAGCAATAAAGATTTGCATTTTTATTAAATTTTAGATTTAGGGCTCTTTATAAATCTTGCTGCCTTAGACTCTTTCTCTGAAAAGAAAATGTGAGAACAACCCAGTAAGCTGGGCTGGTGTCTCACCCCTGGTTCATGAGCATTCAGCTATTTTAGGTGTCTTTTTCTTCAGTAATTGTTCTGAATTAAGAGTGTGATAAACATGAAAAAATACAAATTAATTTTTCTCAACAGCTGTTAAAATATTTTTTAAAATAAATTGGCATCAGCATTGCCATCTGTTGAAAATAATGTGTTTTCTGTGATAAGATAACATTATAGGGGAAAGTTGTCCGTGCTATGAAATTGCTCTGAAACTTTCTTAATATTCTTGTCCCTGGGGCAAATTAAAAATCTTAATTTTTTTCTGGCAAGGTGATTTACCTGAAATGTTTATTGTTGAAAATGAGTGAATATTAATGCACCTTTTACTTTCTCTCTGTATATTCTATTTTTAATATGTCATTGGAAAGTATTGAGCAATGAGAAGAGCTCTCATTTACTTCTGAAAAAAAAACATGTCATGGCATGTATTAACACCTCTTTTTTTTTGTTTCTGTTGCAGAATTGGAATATGGCAACTCATATGAAATAGAATATATGGAGAAAATAGGCTCCTCTGTGCCTGTAAGTTCTCACCTCCATTTCCATTCATTTGCATTCCCTTGTCATAATATACTATCCTGATAATGCCCTCAGCCTCACCACCCTTTTAATTAATTATAATGTGCCTGCAGCAGATTTGCAAAACCAGCTCCTTGAAATTGGCATAACTGGGCTAAATTGCCTGTGCTTTGTTGTCCTGTGTCCTGTAAAGCTTGTTCCATTTTATGAATTTATTTCTAAGCTAGCATCATAGTAGTTATTTCTGGAGATTCAAAGCCAATCAGTGTTTCCAGCAGTGCAGAGTGCAGAGCTGTCTACACCAACTGCTGAACTGTTTAAGAAACTGGGAGTAAAATATTGAAGAAGCTGGAGGGAATCAGGAGAGAAACAGAATTAGCATGAAGTCTGGAATGCAGTGCTATACATTATCACTTGTTTCACCTCCTATTTTAATCATGGATTTGATAACTCAGCTGGATCCAATGAGGGGATATCCACTGGAGATGTTAGGAAAATCAGGCATGTGGTGCTTAAACCAGTGAGAATATTCAGTGGATATTTTAGTAACACTCTCAGCCAAGGGATGCCTCCTGCCTGACAGAACCAGACATCTGATTAACCCCAGACTGGGAGAAGAAGAGCCACTGCAAAGAGTGAACTGTTTAGTTTTTTCTTTAATAGTTTCTTCCTGGAAGGGTCCATCTCAGTATCAGCATTACAACCCAGTATTACTAGTTTTCTGTAAACTCATTTGCTCACTAAAGGCTTCAGTGACCTGAATTAACTTTAATGGAGAATGGTTGAATTGCTTAATGAGTTTCTCTTTCCCTGTTGCCAGCAGGATGATAGCACCCCGAAGAAGCAGTCCTTGTACCTAATGTTTGATGCCCAGCAGGAGAGCCCAGTGAAATCCCCTCCCATCAGATTGTCTGACTCCACATCTCCCTGCTCAGGGTAGGTCACTGTGAGCAATGCAAGAGGGTGTCAGGGGAGTGGGTGACCCTCAGAGCACGTACACAGGCACTTCTTCCTCTCTCTGCCTCTGTGCTGCCAAGTTATTTGTGTAAAAATAGATCCCCATCTGTGTACACATATGATGGAGAACAGAGGGCAAAGATACACAAGTTTCATGGTGGAATGAGGACATGTATTTCTCCTTCACATTCTAACTAAATAATCACAGTGGCTACTGTTTTACTGGACAGTGGCCTCCTGCTTAAAGGTTTTTCCTCAGATACTGAGGTAATTTTCACATGAATCTAGAAATCTGTTGATTGCAGGTTTTCACTTGGCTTTTCCTGGATACATTTTCTGAACAAGGGCTCTTGTTCATAAGACCAGGATGTGGGAGTTGTGTTTACTTCCAATAATTTTGCTTGTCAAGGACATCTGTTCTTGTTAGTAAGAGTTGTGTTTTGGGAGAGAGGTAGGTCACAGTGAGAAAGGGATAAAAAGGCAAGTGGGAAATACTGAAGAAATGTGACATTTCTGATGGAACTGGTTTTATTTTGATGTCTCTAGTGCATTGTTTTGAAAGGATATTGCAAAGTGTTACGAGATATAATGATGTAAAATTGAGTTGAAACAATGAGCTGTGTAAATATATGTATATATGTTCACATACACATGAAAGTGATGAAGAGAACTTGCTCAGGTGTTACAAGAAGCAGAATTGTGAAGGCCTTGTGCTCCACCCTGAAAACATGTACACAATCTTTTTGCAGGTCGAGTTTTGAAGACCCTGAAGCCCAGCAGTCCTCTGGCATGAAAATACCACACCCAGCTTCCCGAGTGCTAGCTGCCAGCCAAGAGGCACATTTACAGTCCCCTGACAAGGCCAAGCAGAAAGAGCTGGAGCCCATGACTCTAGGAACAACTCCAGAGGCTATTGAAATTGTAAGTCCTGTATGATAAGAGTTTGGGAATCATTTTCCTCCAGAAATCTTGCATTTTGCTTTTGGCCCTAACAACTTGGGCAAAATCTCTCTGTTGCTTATTCAGCCTCCTCTTTACCCTTCAGACATCTCCTGAAGACTCCTTTGTCTCTGCTGATGCTCTTCTCAATAGGATATCTAAGAAAGCCTCAATATGTGATCAGCCTGAATATCTAGATCCTGACCTAGCAGAAAAGAACCCCCCAGTATTTGCTCAGAAACTTCAGGTTTGTAGCAGAATTATAAATACCATTTTTCTTTCTATTTGTCCATACACTGGCAAGGGAATGCTTTGCCTCATCTGAAAAGGGTGGAGGGAGGCTTGGAGGGGAAGTGGAAAAGAATTAAAATAATTATTTAATTCTTTCCAAAGTAACTCTCCCTTTCAAAGCCTTGAGGAACAAAGATATTTTCATTTAATTCATGTAATTCATATAATGCATAACCTTAAATTTCATCAGCACCTATCCTGTACCTCTACTATATTTTCCAGAAGTCTTTTCAAAGCAAACTTTTTTAAGCTTGAACACAGGACTTGATGTGTGGAGAGTTGTCTTGACACCTGGCCTTAGTAAGTCTATATGTATAGATTTATTTTCTGAGATTCAGGACCTAATTCTGCTGAAATTAAAATCAGGCTTTGTTTTCCTTGTAATTTCTCTAATGCAGAATTTGGCATGGTTTCTTCTAGGAAAAGCAAATGGATCTGCAGAGCAGTTCCGTATGTCAGGACATATTTTCTGGAATATTTATAGTCAAATTTTAAAGTAGTGAGGGTTGAACTGAGACCAGCATGTGGCATAAATTCACATAAATGAAAATGAATGGAGAGGAGTCTGTGATAAAACAGCTTTAGCTTCAGAAAACATTTATTTCACATGAAGCATTGTTCATACTGATCACCTAATAAAAATTATTTGTCTGTACAGCTACCTCAAAACTAAACCCTGGAATTTGGGGTGTTTGTCACCCAGGGATTGTCCAAATTACACGTTAAAATTTAGCAATCCATTTTTGAGTATGTCAGCCGTTTTTACCGTGTTCTTACTACATTTTTTTTCCCTGTGGGGGGCCTCCCCCACCAAACCCTTGGACAGGAGGAGCTAGAGTTTGCTGCCATGAGGATAGAAGCGCTGAAGTTAGCCAGGCAGATTGCCCTCTCCTCTTTGCGCTCCAAGGTACCTGCTTTGTGCCTGCCCTGTGTGTGTGAGTGTGCACAGCTGGGTGAGCCGAGTGCTGCTTGTCCTGGGGCTCCCTGGGGGACACCAGGAGCATGCTGGCAGCAGAGCTGACACAGAAATGCTGTCACCCCACTCACACCCCAATTAACACCAGGCGAGAAGCAGCAGCAGCGTTCCTTCCGCGGGAGATGGATTCTGCAGTCCAGGTAGCTGTTTGTCATTCCTCTAAAGCAAGGTTTGTCCTAAAGTATTTGGTGGTGAAGAATACCAGGCCTGCTTTGGCCATAAGGACATCTTGTCTTCTGCTGGTATTTTCAGCTTGAAGTCAGACACCTTTGACCCTCAATGTTTGGAATTGAGGAATTCAACCGACCTTGCCCTCAGGCATCTGAAGAAAGGGACTGCAGAAGGGTTGGAAGGGTTACAGAACTCCCAAGGAAAAAAGGCCTCACAGTACAATGTGTCTTTTTTCATAAAGATCTAAACCTTATTTTTTTCATTGCTACTTCCAGGTCATGCTGGCTAGTTGTGCCTCAGAGTGATGCTTTGCACTGTTGTAGGGATGCACGTGGAACTCACTGTGTTTGGAAAAACAAAAAAGCCGTTCCATATTTGTTAGTGGCTTTCTTGGAAAAGGATATCAGCTGCATGGGATGCTGGAGGGGTGGCAGTGTCCTGCTGCAGTGAGACATTTCATTTCAGATGAAGAGAAAATGCTTCTGAAATGCCCTTCTCCAGTGACTTTAGTCCTATTGTACTGTCCATTAATAAGTCAGCAGAAAGTCTTTCACCCAGTCCTAAATCATCTGGAGTTCATTGCATCACAACAGCATTTGAGCTGATTGCAGGATAGAATTTCTTGATGCTTTAAAGATCAGTTATTAAGTAGCTACTTCATAAAAGTAAAGATTTTTTTTTAACATTCACTAAGGTAAGCAGTTACTCACAGATTTAAGAGTATTTTAGAGTATGTGGTTTCTGTCTTTATTTAATTAAGAAAAGTGTGCTGTTGTCTTCATTACAAGGACTAACCAAGCAGTTACTGATGGTGACAAAGCCCCATGTTGGTCCAGGCACAGCAATGCTTGTAGACCAATACCATCGGTGTCATGTTAGGCTGGGAAGGACTTTTGTCCTTGCATAGCTTTGCTATTTCAGTGGGAGGTTGCTGGTGTGAAATTAGCCTATGATGACACCCCTTGTGACCTACAGTGACTGATGGCCTGGATTAAGTAGAACAGAAACCAGCAGATGACTGCAGTGACTTAAATTTGGATGCTCCTGGCAGAATTCCCTTCTGGGTGGCTGGCCTCAGTTCTTTTCTGAAAGCTGTATAATTACATTTAACATTTGCTAAACGGTGACTGGATGGGTAACAAGAATAGGGTGATAAATAAAGACAGAAGCACTTGTTACGATAAATTAGGTCACCTAAAATAAAGATGAGATAAATATAAGCATTTTGTGCTATCACTAGGAATGAGAATACGGATGTACAGTTTGTTCTTCTCAGGCAGAGGGGAGTTATTTGGCCACTCCCAAATTTCTTGTCACAGACTTAAACAACAGCAGGATGAGTCACCTACTTTTGCATTGCCAAATATTTCTGTCTTCCAGTGTTGAGGTGAATTAATGCTTTTCTGTTGAACAGTCTCCATTTGGATGTTGTGAGGTAATTTTTTAGTAGGTGCAGCTTGAGTAGGTTTTGTCCAGCACCCTGTGGATGCTGAGGTGATGGAGAGTAGGGTGCTGAGACAGGATCTAAGGAAAATGGAAACTGAAAAGAAAGGCATGGGCAAAAATGGGATTAGTGCCTTACAGCTTTGTGGGGCTCTCGTGGTGGTGGAGGAGGATTATTTCCTTCAAACACCAATGCCATTGATTTTAGCAAAAATTTACAGGCAGAAAACTTCTGCTTGGGTTTTCCTTGCCTCTCCATGTATTTGCAAGCACAAGTAGGTCTCACTTTACCTGCACTGACCTGTCTGCTCACACATTAATGGAAAGAGTCCATCATTCCATGCACACCCAGGCAGCATTTCAAGGGCTTGGAAAGGGCAGCCTCATTTTCAGCAGGGCTAAACACACATTCCTCTAACTGCTATGATAAAAACTAGTTTTCATTTTCATTCCATTTCTCTATTTCCTTCTCTCTGACCTCCTGGAAGTGAGGTAACTGCAGCTGGTTAATAGATGTGCATTTGTTTCCCTTCTGGTCAGGTATCTGGTTTCTGTGAAAGGTGCTGGGAAGAGAAGCATGTTGAGCTCTCAAATATTTACACTAAGATTGCAGTGACCTACATTTTGTAGTAATTCCCCTGAAGACTCTAATCTTTCTGTGCAAGGTTTAGTGACTTACAAATCCCTGTGCTGATTATTACCCCAATTAACTGCTTACCTTCTCAGCAATTAGGTGCTAAAGCATTATTATTGGGTTATTTTGGGTAATACCATCATCCTGTTGATCAGGTGCTGTTATTTTCCTGGGGTAGGAATATTTTTCAGGCAGCAAACAGCAGTTACTGAGTGATGCATCAGTTAGGAGCTGTGTAAAATTTGCTTTTGAAGTAAAACCATGATGACTTACTGGTTACTCCTGCCAGAGAGCCCAGCTGTGACTTTTGCAGGGTGTGTCCAGAGTTAGGGGAACACTGGTTGGACCACTACCACAGGCATCTCTGCTCAGTGGTAAAATTCCAAGAGTTTTTATGGTCATTTTTGGAAATTTTAAACTGTTCTGTATGTCATTATTGCTACTGTTTTGTACAATTTACTCAAATGCAAAGAAAACTGGAGAAAACATAACTGTATTAATGAGATGTTCTGCACTATATAAAAATACCTATAAGTATGCATTAAATGCTCTAAATGTCTTTTCCTTTAAAAACTGTCATCCTCCCAGCAGTTACTTTGACATGGTTTTATATGAGCTTGAAAAAAGTTTGTGTTTCTTCTTGGCACAATGAATATTTTCCAGCAATCTCTTTATGAGTTCCAGCAAATTAAGCTGCAGGAGGCTTTTGAAATGTGACAGATGCAGTTCAACAGATCGATCTGAGGGGTGGCCTTTCTTTGGAAGCTTTGATGATCTAATGGCTCTTTTTTATCTCTCAGTTATTCCTGCCTTTTGATTAAGGTGGGGCTAAAATACTTTTTTTTTTTTTTTAATGCATTTACAGAGGTGTCTGAGGTGGTATCCCAGGTGTATTTTTTTCCTGTGTGGTTGTTGTACATTGGGAGATACTTTTCAGAGCACAGGCTATGCAGTTTTGACAGATCTTGGAATGCTTTTTCTGCTGGTAGGAAAATCCATCGAGTTTGAGCTTGCATCTCCTAATTCTGCTGGAATTCATCCTTATTTTGGGTGTTCATGTTAAAGGTAGCAAAACCAGAGAAGGGATAGCCTGCTCCATAAATCCTAGAAGTAAGAGTCAATTGACTCCCAGGTTTAAAAACAAAAAGTACCAACCAAATTAGGTGTTCTGTAAGTACTGTTTAGGTTATTCTTGCTCTAATTAAATTTTCTTGCCTAGTCTTTTAATGTTGTTAGTGTTTCTTCATGTTCTCTACACATGTGATATCCTGAACATCTGGTCCTGTGTGCATTGTATACAATTTTTAATCCAGCTTCTTCAGTCAGGTGTGATACAAGAACTCCCAAGGGATTACAAGATTAACAGTGGGTTTGGATGCTTTCTGTGATCCAGGGCAGTGTGAGAAGAACTGTGAAGAAGTGAATGTTTTATGGGAAAGCATCTGGCAAACTTCCCTTTAACAGTGTTGAGACAAGAATATGTGATGTTGAAATTAATGAGGACTGAACCTTGATCCAGACATTATCTACTCCCTTTCACATTCCTGTGCTTCAGTCACTAGAGCATGACTCTGCTATTTTCTTTAAAAAAAATACAAACAAAACAACTGAAACAAAACCACATCACCCTCTTTTACAGTAAAATACAAGAAAATAATTCTTTTCTCATTTATGTAAAAAAATAATGGAGATACTCTTCATTACTACCCTTAATTATTGCAGATAAAGCCTGATTTAGGTATAGCATTAGTGAACCTGAAGGAGCAGAATACATTGTTTTATGCACAAAGTTAACAAATAAACTGAAAAAATACATTATCCCCTTTTCAGCAGCAAGGAAATGCTACACCAGGAAAACAGGATGTGAATATCCATTTCCATCAGCCTGACTTTCCTCCCCACTCCTGCTCCAGTCCTTGTGATGGGGACTTGGCAGTGCCCAGAGCAGCTGTGGCTGCCCCTGGATCCCTGAAGTGCCCAAGACAGGCTGAACAGGGCTTGGAGCAGCCTGGGACAGTGAAGGTGTCCCTGCCCATGGCAGGGGTGGCACTGGATGGGCTTTAAGGTCTCTTCCAAGTGAAACCATTCTGGGTTCTGTGAACTGTGCTTTGTAATCTCAGTTTTAATGTGCTGTAGCTTGGGTTGTTTGCATCGAGAGTTGTTTGTGAGACATTTCCTGCATCTCAGTGTTCTCTTCTTTGCTCTCCTCATTTCACATGCTGCTCTCTTCTGTTTAATCTGGGCTGCTGACATGAGCAAAACTGACAGCTGCATAAAAAGCCTCATTTAACTGACTAATTGCATGCTGGACACCAGTGGGACAGCAGTGTCACCTGCATAGTCACACTTCTTATGTGGTATTCTTTGTGATAGATGCCATGTATTGACAGGCCAGACCTAAGAAAGTGAGCTGTCCTCTTGCTTCTGGTTTCTTGATTCATTTTTATGGAAGCAGAATTCCCCTTAATGAGCTTTCTGCCTTCAAATCTGATTCCTTCTGCTGATGTGCATTTCTTGTGTCGTGGTGAAAAGCAGTACATTTTCTAAGACCTTAAAATATTGATGTTAAAGTGCTGTCTTTACTTTCTCTCTATAAAGGTAATATGATTCTCCTGGTGTTTCTTATGGACCTTAAATAGATATTTTGTGATTGCTGAATTCAGAGCTCCTTGTCAGTATTACCACTGTTGTTATTTAGAGGTGCACAGAACTTTAGTCCTAGCACACTCAGAAAACCCATGCGCTAAACCCCTATTTAATGGTTCATTTCTTTGTATTTAAAAAACCAAACACGCAGAGAGAGCCTGCTATCCCAGCAGATGTTTCCATCTCCAAAAGCGCGCTGTACTCCCGCATCGGCGCCTCGGACGCAGAGAGCACCACGGCTCTGCTCTACCCCCAGCAGGACTTGGACTCCGCCCTCCGGCTCGCCAGAGCAGAGGTAACTGCCTCACAGTTTGGGAAAGGAAAAACTTGCCCCTTGTTGTTCCCTTCTTGCCTGTTTTCTCCCAAATGCTTTATGCTGTGATCACTCGGTCTGTTCTTGGAGCCATCCTCAGCCGCGCTAAGGCAAAAAGGGCTACGCTGAAAGTTCTGCTTGTTTTACATGTGTGAAAAGCAGATATGATATAAAAATAAACCCCAGATGTACGCTGTGCATCTTGACATTGCTATATAATTATATAAAAATGGTAAGCTGCTTGAAATAGGAATAAAATGATGTGTTTTTCAAAGCTATGTATCATGTTAGTGTGGCTAGCAACAGCAATGAAAAAATGGGTGTAATCCAGTGGGGTTTTTTCCCTTTGTTTTCTGTTTCAGATTGTGGCCAAGGAAAGGGAAGTATCTGAGTGGAAAGAGAAATATGAAGAAAGCAGAAGGGAAGTGATGGAAATGAGGTGGGTTATTAACTTGATCACTCTGTCATCCTCATCTCAGCCTGTGGGTAATACACAGACTACCGTGTTCATACAATTGTTTTGCTTAGCTGAATTTGCTTCATTATTTTTAACTTCAGGCTTTGCATTGATCCTGAACTGATACTTTGTATGGTGGGCACTGCTGTTCCGGGTAATCATTGAAAGCTTCTGTGTTGCTAATCTCATTCCCACCCTCAGAATACTGAGGTAAGGGAGGTTTTACTGCAGGTTAATGTCAGGGAAGGATTTCCTCTGGTTTGTGTGTGAATTCTCACTAGGACTGCACAGTGAGGTTCCCATTGCAGACTGGATGAGTTTCCTGCAGAGCTGGCAGGGGGATGCACATGCCAGAGTTAATTCACTCTCCACAAGTAGTTTAGCTTGGGAAAAGGAAAGACTGTAGGGAAGAATGTGCAGGTTTGCAGATAGTTATGAGTAGTACAGGCTGCCTCCAGAACAGGTTTTCAACAACAGAAGTCAAACCAGTGTCAGTAGAAGAGCATTTCTTGTAAAGGAACCATTCTGGACTATGGGTGTTGGCTTTTAAGGAGATTCTACACCCTTTTCTCTGAACTAAGATGGTTTTTTAATTACTACACACACTAGGGTTGATTTTTGCTATTGCTATTTAAGCAATAGTTCTCTTGACTTTTGCTCTCTTGTTCCATTTGAGAGCTGACAGAAGGACCTGAAGCTTTTCAGTTTGTTCTGGTTGTATCTGTTCTGTTTCTATGCCAACCTGCTTCTATTACATTAAATATCTGTCTGTTGGAACATGGACTGACCTTCCTTTGCAGCCCAGGTCCTACCACTTGCAAGGATGACAACAAAATCCCTGCAGTGGATGATGTGAGCAGTGCTGCTCAAAGAAGCACTGATGCCTCCCATTCAGTCAGCTGAAAGGTTCAGTTTTGCTTTCTTTTTTCATTTTGTAGGACCATAAGAAGGACAAAGCAATGAGCTTGGCCTGCTCATTGACCTGAATCTGAGAAAGCCATCAGTTGCAAAAGAGAATGTGTAAAATACTTCATGGAGTCTTTAAAGCTTATTATTTTCTACCTTCAAAAACCAGAAAAAATGGTCCCCCCTCTTAACTCATAAATAGAAGGAAACTGCCAGATTATTTTAGCATCCCTCGTTTAAACAATAATTTATACTGTTGCTTCTGAGACTGAATTTACTTTAAAATCCCTTCTGTTCTAGCGCCAATTTCTTCCCAAAATGAAGGGTTTCAGTGATTTGAAGCTAAACTCTGTATCTAGTGATGACCTACATAAGTGATTGCTTATATCCAGGAAAACTGTGCTTAAGAAGGGAGAGTAGAAGGGAACTGCAGTGCAGAGCTCCACAAACGCTTGCATGGATGCCAGGAATTGCACATGGCAGATTGGAATAGTGGCAGCACAGGGCTCTGAGCCAGAGCATCTTAAGAGAAGCATCTGCAAAAGGCAAGAGCAGCCTCTTTATTTCTTTTTTGCCACCTCCCAGTGCCCAGCTGAGTTCTCTCACCTCCCTTGTGCTCCATTGGGATGGGGAACAAAGCCCTGAGATGCTTAATGAGGAGAAACAGAATGGAGTGGCTGTGAGCAGTCAAACCCAGGGAGCAAAACAAGGAGGGAATAAAATGAGGGATTGTAAGGAATGTCTCAGTGTGCAGCTCACACTCAAGTGTGGTGCCTGGTCTGTTCTGTGTCGGGGTGCACGTGTCTGCTGGCTGCCAGTGGGCACTGCCAGCCTTTTCCCATGCTAGGAGAGCCAGGGGTGACACAGGGCAGCTGGCACACTGTAGATCTGCACCTTCATCTTCCACACAGTAATTTGCTTGTGTGTGTCTCCACCCTCCATAAAGTCTGATTTGAAAAAAAAAAAAAGACAGCAGCACAATAACCAAGCCAGATTTCCCACAGGCACATGCCTGGAACGTGTGGATGAAAGGAAAAAATCTGGCTAATATTGTCACAAAATGATAAATACGCATATGTGCACAGAGAAAGATTTCTCTTGGAAGTTTAAATGTTCAAGCAGTCCATGTGTGGTAAATTAGAGATGCAGCAATGAGATATGACATAATGATAAGCAGGGAGTGAAGGGATTATTTAGAGTTGCAAGCACAAAAGCATCCCTTCCCAGAGAAGGGGAAGCAATGCTCCTGTACCCATGTCCTGCATACTGTAGCTGGAATATCCTGAATTCATCTAATTTTCCAGGAAAAGATCAGTTGAAGGAAATTCCACTCCAGAGAACAGAAGCCAAAATGAGGTTTAATAATGCAGTAGCTATCAAAGAGCTGAACCACAGTGGGCTGTACCATAATCCAAGAGTCTAACCAGAGGCAGGCAAGAAATAATTATGGTTATTTGGAGGCCTGATTGATTATGACTCTGTAAGGAGAGTCAGGCAGATGACCTCTGAGACCCTTTGTAGCCCTGGATTCTGTTGTTCTTATGCTTTACAGATGTGCAGTCAGTGAACAGACTGAGTGTCTCAAATACCAACATTTAAGCCTGTGTAATGTGTCAGCCTGGGTTAAGATGTGCCCTCCCAAAGAGGAATGATGTGGCAGCATCCTTTGGCTCCCCAGCTGCAATGACCATTATTTAGGCTGCTTCACTGAAAGAGGCCTTTGACATGAATCTGGAGCAAATTCTTCCCTGGGAAGTGCTGCAGTGTTGTAATGTTGTGTTCCTTACCCTGAGTACCCTGAGTCCTTGGCTTCCTTTTCTTGGATGATAAAACTTCCTGAAGGTGCCTTGTGTCACAAGGATATGACAAAGCTTTAAGACCCTCATTGCTTACAGCAGGCTTTTGAGGTAATCTGCTTGAACATGAAACCAAACCCTTCCTTTTAGAGCAAAATCCTTGCTGTTATCTTTGCTCTCCAAAGTGTCATTTATGGTTGAAAGGAAAAATCCAGTGCTCAGGGGCAGAGCCCCTGCTCTCTGAGTGCTCTGCAGGACCAGGGCAGGGGAGAGCTGCTGACCTTAGGGCCAGGTGCCCTTCTCAGGGCTCTGGGCTCTGCCCATGATTCAGATTTGAGGCAGTTCTGGAGTTACTGTAGTAGTTTTTTGGGAGCTCTGCAAGTTTCTCTTTTCCTTACTGACTTTTATCTCAGGATTTTCCCACATCCTTTCTCTAACCTCACCAACTGCAGCAGAGCTCTGAAAATGGTGCAAGTGAAAGCGAGCCTCAAAAGAGGTGTATTCCAACTCCAGTGAGCTGTTTTGAACATCCACTTCAGATGAAGTGTGGGGTGGTTTTGTTTTTGGTAGACGGTCCTGCGTGGCTCATGAATCAAAGCACAGATCAAGCTAGTCTCATTTCATTAGCTTTATTTGGCTCTGGGAAGGGATGGATCATCTTTCTAAATCACATTTAATCTGCTTATTTTGGCTAACCTCTTTTCAAGAAGGAAATTCAAAGCCTACCGTGAGTATATGAAATAAAACAGTCTTAAAAGTAGCATTTTGCCACCTCTGCTTCAAAAACAGATTTGAGAAATGGAATGTGATGGATTTTGTGCTACATAGTTGAATATTTTGATCTTGTTCTTTTAAGTGGTAGTGAATCATTTAATCATGAGAAGATTCATTTAGAATGTGAGATACATTTTGGATGATATCCAACACTACTCTTGTTAGATTTACTTGCTACCAATTATAAGTTTACTTAAGGTTTATATTGAAAATAAGCCAACGTGAATGTGGAGAAGAGGGGAGAAAGTAGTGGAAAAATCAGGCTCTGTAGTTTTTTAGTTAGGCCAGTGTGATTATGTTTATAATCATGATGTTTCAAAAAACAGAATCTGTTTCAAAGTAATCTCTTCTTCCTCCCCTCACCTTTATTATTTCCATGGAGAGTTTAAAATCAGGTGCAGTGTTAAAATTATCTGTTCTATTTGTTATTTGGGCAATAAATAACATATAAAAGTGTGATGGGGTTCTGTATCTCTTAAAAACACCACAGTTCAGTTTCTGATAGTGTTATTTGCTATGTAAGCATGAGCAATGATGTTGTTTGCCAAAAGTTTTTCTTTTTTTTTTTTTTCCCCTCTTACAGAAAAATAGTTTCGGAATATGAGAAGACGATTGCTCAGATGATAGGTAGGTGTTCCTGCTGCGAAAGATGTTCCCTGGTTGGAGTCTGTGGGCTTCATTTTGATGCTGGCTGCATCTGCTGATGCTGCAGGGAATTGTGAATGCATCTGAGGACACCAGAAAAGGAAAAGTCAGGGCCTCGTTTCACAGCCAGCAGCCCCCGGGCAGTTCAGGTAACACAGAAAGCTCAGGGCTTTCCCTTTGCAGCAGAGCAAACTGGCCCGTAGGAAACAGGTCCAAATTCATGGGTTTCTCCAGGAGAGACTTTCAGTGACCTAAAAACCCCTTAGGCTTCAGCTTGCAGCTGTTTAATGGCAGATCCCAAACTTAGCTCTTCACAACAACAGGGATTATCTGCTCTAAGTGCATCGATCAGACCAAAACCAAGATTAACTCCAATCCCAGCTGGGAGGTTGCAAGTGCCCAATCCACCCCCACCAGTTACTTACTGACACAGGGCTCTCCTTTTAAGTCTAAATTATGACAAGTTTTGCCTCTCAGTAATTAAAAAACACCTTTGCTAACAGCATGTCCCACAGATAAAAAACTCTTTGCTCAGTAGCACTTCAAACCCAAAGCTTGCAGGGCTTGTATGGTTCCTTGGTGCAGGAGGTCTGGCCCCTGGGATGTGAGTTTAAAGCCTCCTGTAAGATTGCTAAAGCTCTTTCTCTTAGTCTGGCTATAGAAAGCACCAGTGGCTTGTGGTGCCTTGTACTGCTTCAGCCTGAGCTGTTTCCCAGAAAGGCAAATGGCTGAGGGGAATTTTGGGATCTCCAAGAACAAAGTTGCTCAGAAGTTGCTTTTGCTGCCTTCCTGGATTTCTTGTCCATTAGGAGACATCCCAACCTCCTTTCAAGTGAAGGGTAAAATGGAACCTACGAATAAATTTTACAAGAATGACAAATGTGATAAATAAATTAATTAATTAAATATATATATTAATTAATAATAAACACTAATATGCCAGACTTCATGCTCTCTGGTGTTATGCCTCCATTGCCTTTTGAATGTGCAGCTGAGCCAATGTGCTGACTTCTGACCTGTGTCTGTCATTGTCATCATGCAAATGTTCAAGTGGGAGTGACCAGAGTATGCAAAGAACTTATTTCACTTTGGTTTGCAGTAAACATACCCTGGTTTGAGTTCCACCCTGAACCTGGCCAGTGCTATGGGCACACAGGGGCCTGTCCCTTTTTCCCCAAGCTATGCATACAGTTAACAACAAATAAATTCGAATTCTATTTTTGAGAAACAGATTTTTCTAAAAATCAAATTTTGAGACTACAGGGCAACAATAAGATACAGAATAGGAATCCTGAGGCAGAGGCACAGCCTTGGTGTACATTCCACCATAGCCATTTCCTCTTGTTGCAAAGAAATTAAGGTTAAATAAGTATTAGGCCATTGACTATGAGTAACTAGACCTTTAAACTTCAGACCCAGAGTATCAGAGCCTCTCAGATGCTCTGTGGCAAGTTTTTAAGGGCTATGGCTGTAAGTAATTTAATTTGCTGTCCATTTGCAAAGGAACCAACAACGACACAGAAAACCTCTTTTCTGTGTTAATTAGAGCAGTATGCAAATCCTGCTGGTAATATGTTAAATGTGAGCTTTCTCCCTGCATTTAATGGAAATTTTTGATCTAATTGTCCCTCTTTGTCATGCCATTTCTTGTAAATTGCTGTCCCTTCTGATAAAGGAATTCACTCATCCCAATGCCACATGTGGAGGAAAATGTGTGTATTTGTTATTTGCATGTACTTCAGTGACCTGTTATCCCAGTAATGCCTCAGTGCTAAAGCAAATATGCATCTTAACAAAAGAAGTGCCTGTGCTATTTGTGTTTATCATTTAACCCTTCTGAACTATTTATACAGCCCTGTTAGAAGGGCACTGCACAGAAACCATTTTCACCAATCCCTTTGATGAGGATGCAGTGAGGTTGATAGGCCCTGCTGAGATTTTTATAGGCTGGTGTGTTCATAATAAATACTGAAAATATCCCATATTAATAGTGTATGACTGCCTATGTTTGCTTCTAAAGGCACTGAAAAATGTGCATTGCAAACAGTGATTGTTTTTGATTCCAAGAGCTGTGGAAGGTTTAATATTTGCTGTCATACATATATGGAACCCAAAATTACCCAGCTTAGCTGCTGTGATGACTTCAGGCCACACTCTGCAGCCAGAGCTTGCAAGCTGTCAGTGTGGAGATCCCTATTTAGTGTCACTAGGCATATTTTTTTACTGGTGCTTTATCTTTTTTTTCCTTTTTTTCTTACACTTGCCTCAACCCCTAACACTTTTCAGTTTACACTGAGGAGTGGGGGAGAAGAAAGACCAGGCTTTCCAGTTCCTTTTAACTGACAGCTTTCTAATGTTGATCTGGTTTTTTTTTCCCTGTTAAAAATGTGTTCTTATTCTTTACATTTGAATACATTATGAAATTCTCCTTGTGGAAAACAAACATGTTATGCTTTGTGCATTACAGGTTGTTTCATTACTTATTTGCTGCTTTCCTAACAATTCCCGATTTTTCTATTTTGCTTCCGTTTTCGTTGCTTCTTGCTATTTGCTTGCAAAAACAAAACAGGCAAGCCTGGTAAGTAAAGCTTTTCACCAACTTTCACACCAGCATTTTGCATCTTTAGTTTCTTTTGCTTTTGTTCTCTGTTTGCTGCATTCCCATTAAGTCATGTGAGTAGTAGTGAGCTGAGCCTGAAAGCGGATCTGCCGTGGTGCTGCTCTGATTCTGTCAGTTTGGATAGTGTTAGTCCTGAGCATACTGCTTTTATTGTTGGTGAGCCCTGGGCAGGGTCTGTTGCAGACATGGAAGTCCTTTAATTCAAATATTTTGATAATATAACCTCGTAAGCATATTTAGAGTTGAGGATGTGTAACTGCTTATCTAAGATTTGACTGGCAGACTATTACCAGCACATTTTATTGAAACTGAATCATAGTATTAGAAAATAGAAGGTCCCTTCCAACCCAAACCATTCTATCTTTTTATGAAAATACCATGTAAAACTCTAGTCCCCCGAGCCAAGTTTCTGTGTTTTGTTGTATTTAACCACTTTGGTTTGGGAGCATCACTTGGATGAGCCTTGGAGCAACGTGGTCAGGTGGGAGATGGCCCTGCCCATGGCAGGGTGGTGGAACTAAGTGAGCTTTAAAGTACTTTCCAACCCAAACCATCGTGTGATTCTATGGCATTTGCCACAGGTTCCCATGAGTGAGTTTAAATGGTGCTGGGGATTGAGTGTTAGAGGAGCTGGTCCAGCTGAGGAGAGAGGAGAGCCTTCAATATGCTGGGAGGAAGAGGAGCAGCTCAGTAGTTCTGAGGAAGTGTGACATGAATTATTAGCTTCCTGGAAACAAATAAGGAAGTTGCTAAATTACCTCAGACAAAGGTCTCACAAAAAGTAGGGATGTGACATTAAATACATTAAAGTATTTTGGATGATCCTGCAAAGGGATCTCTTGCCCTGCCTGGAGTTGCAGAGACAGAAGTGTTGCCAGAGAGCAGGATCCTGCCAGGAAGGGGTTTGGAATTATCTAAGCAGGGTGTAATCTCTAGCATGATTAAACAAATCTGGTGCTGGAACACAAGGAGACAGCCTCTGAGGTTTACAGAAGTAAACAAAAGACAACAAATTTTTTTTGTTTCAGTTGAGAACCCATTAATTTTGACATTGCAGAGGAATACTGGATGTCTCTAAGAAAGCAAAATAGAAAAGAATGTTTATTTTTAATAAAGTGTTAAATATATCCAAGTGATGTTGTATTACAGGACTTTGGGCTTCTCTGCCATGTCAAAGGTGTTTGTTCACCGATCAAATAAAGGTGATACAAGCAGGTCCTGAGAACTCTGATTCTTTTGATCTTCTGTATCACACAGAGCAAAATAAGCTCAGGCTTATTTATCAGGTCAGGCTCTGCCCCAGCCAGGCACTGTCAGGAGTGAGCAGAGGAGTCCAGGAGCTGATGCATAGTGTGGCATCATCCCTGCTCTGGCCTTGGTCAGGCCAGCAAAAATGTGTATTTTTTGGAGCTGACCAGCACTATAAATAATTCAGATTAAATCTTCTATTCAAGTAAAAAACCCAAACTTGTTTCGTTCTTTATGTTTCCAGATATAAAGCCTCAAATGAAAAGTTGTACATTTTGAAATGCCCCATGCCTTTTCCACAGGAGAACTTTTTACCTTATTTTAGTTTCTATTATAAACCAAGGAAAATAGTAATGTAAAACTGCTGTATTTTGTGGGTGGGTTTTCCTTTCAGTGTCATTCAAAGTAGCCCTTAAAACATGGACAAAAGAATCATAGTTTAGGATGTGAAGGAAACAATGCAGCATTTTGGAAGACAATGCCAGACCTTTTCTTCCAGTGTTATGTGGATATTCCAACTTATTATGAGGTCAATTCCCTTGAAAATTCCTCCTCTGTATGGATTTGTATTCCTGTTACATTCTTCCCACCATCCCTGGCTCAAATTTAACTATACACAGGAGGAGCTTGGCAGATGTTTTTTGCAGTTTTTTACACTTAGGAAGTCTGTCTACTGTTAGATTTCCTTTCTGCCACTTGTTCCATCCAGTAATCCTGAGAACTGGTAAAACACTGCTTCCAAGGGGAGAATTGAATTCCACTGAACAAAGTTTCTTGTTTATGCAGAGTTAGAAGATGCCAGGAGATGAGAGGCATTTATCAGCAATAGCAAATAATTTGTGGCCAGTGCTAGGAATGCGCATAAATGTCCTTTCCTTCAGCTAGTGCATCTTCAGGCAAACAGGGGAAATCCAACACCTGCCTTTTCATGGGAACAGCTGAGTTCAGAGTGAAGAAATCTTCAGTACAGAGATACATTCACATTCTCCCCCAACATCAAAATATTTAAATGTCACTGGATTTAGCAACTGTTTTCCAAAACAGGCTTTATTTTTATATAAATTTGACTTTTCTGGATCCTGTAAACTTACTAATACACAAAGAGGGCAGAGTATAGTAGAAACTGTAGATGATAATGAAATCAGTGGACTTACTCTTGTTACCCTTCTGAAAGCCTCTCTTTTCCCTGCCCCTCTCTTCTTTCAGAGGATGAACAGAGAGAGAAATCTGTCTCCCACCACACTGTTCAGCAGCTCATAGTGGAGAAGGAGCAAGCTCTGGCTGATCTGAACTCAGTGGAGAAATCCCTGGCAGATCTTTTCAGGAGATATGAGAAGATGAAAGAAGTCCTGGAGGGGTTTCGGAAGGTGAGTCACGTTAACATCTCCTTTGAAGAGCAGAGCTGAGCAGATTCTGTGTACCAGAACGTGCTGTGCTGCTGAACAGAGGGCTGGACTTGTGTTTCCAGCTAATTCTGATGTCCTGCATGACAAACCATAACCCTCAGGTGAAGGGTTGCAGCCAGCTATCAAATGCAAACAGAAAAACTGTAAAGCTCTTTGCATTGTGTAATAGTTCCTTCAGGTGGCCTCTGTGGGGGTATCAGTGTTGGACTGCAGCCCTTCAGACAGCTCTGTGTGATTCCCACAAACAGGTGCCTGTCCTGCATTTTAACCTCTTGGATTAAATTTGATGTCATCTTCTCTTTTAAGAATGAAGAAGTGTTGAAGAAATGTGCGCAGGAGTATTTGTCACGAGTAAAGAAGGAAGAGCAGAGGTACCAGGCACTCAAAATTCACGCTGAGGAAAAACTGGACAGGTAATTGAGTCATGGATTCACAGAATGCTTTGGGTTGGAAGGGATCTTAAAACCATCTTGTTCACTCCCTGCCATGGGCAGGGACACTTTCCACTATGCCAAGTTGCCCCAAGCCCTGTCCAGCCAGGCCTTGGACACTTCCAGGGCTGGTGCATGGATTGTACACGTGTTTTTTCAGGAGTTCATGCTGCAGGAGAATTCCTGTGGCTGGACCTCCCATCCCAAACTGTTCCTGCAATATGCAAAGCACAGGCTGCTCTGATAGAGAGTGGAAAGAAATGCAATAATGAGAATTTCTGCAATGTGCTGAACCTCCTGACCATACAGAACACCTTAAATTTCTGTATTTAGCTAATGTCTTTATGTTTGTTGGATGTATTTTCATGGGAGGATCAAGAAGGAAGCCATTAACCAGTTTCCTTTTCTAGATTTTGATGTAATGACCAATTAAGCCTTTCTAGAAATCATGTTCAGGACTCATGGTACAGTCCCCTGCACTGGAGATCAGGTTTGGGAAGTGCCATAAAACACTTCTACCTGAGTCATATTTGTGACCCCAGCACAGATATCTGAGAGAAGCATGAAGGGAGCAACACAGACAGTAAGAAAAAGACTCTGTAGCCCCTGCTGAGCAAGAGAGGGAGTTGTGAACCCTCTGGGGAAAGTGTTAGAATATACCCAAGATGTGCAGAAGGCAGCCCTGCCCTTTCCCCCCATTTGTTAGAGTGCTGTCCACCTTTGGGCACCCTCTGCCCTCCCTGTAGAGAACCTGAAGTGACCAAGCCCTGTATTTTTTGCAGAGCCAATGCTGAAATTGCACAAGTGAGAGGCAAGGCCCAGCAGGAGCAGGCAGCGTACCAGGCCAGCCTTCGGAAGGAGCAGCTCAAAGTGGATGCCTTGGAGAGAACACTGGAACAAAAGGTAAATCAGGAATCTGCTCTGCCTGAGGATTGTCCTGCAGCTCACTGGCCCTGGGGACAGCAGCACTCCCCAAATTTTAAGGCAAAACTCCTGTGTGCAGCAGTTAGACCCAGGTTTGATTTTGGGGCTGGCTCAGCCTTGGCCAGAGCTCGGGTGCACCTGTGCAGCCCAGGCCTTGGTTTGCTTCAGTTCTCAGGTTTCAGACCATGCTTTAGCTTTTCTCTCAGGTTCTGTTTCCCTTTTTAGTGCTAGCTGTAATTCCAATGCTAATTCCAAAGTGTCTGTAGGAAATGCCTATTTATATCTCTGTGTTCTCCAGCTCAGCCAGGGGAGCTTGCTTTGGCACAGAACAGCTCGTCCTTGCTTGCAGCTCTGCAAGGCAGGCTGAAAATAATGGAAAAAATAGAAAAGTGCAGCCTAGAAACAAATTTCCACTATGTATTATTGTAGTGTGCTGGGAATGACTGCTATGAAGCTGTCTGCTTTGGTGCTAAATTTGATTTATTAAAACTGGAGGAGCTGTATTTGGAAAAAAAGGAAGCATTTGTTTGAATGCATGTAGCTGTACCATGAATATGAACACTTAGTTGTATTATATATGTACATATATCTATATGTATAGATCTCCTGTTCTCAGCATTGGAGAAAAGTTGATTTTTCCACACCTCTCCCACTAGTTAGACAGTATTAAAATTTTAAAAAACCCTCATCTTAATGCAGCAATCCTTTTCATAATACTTCATATTTTATTTTCCAGAATAAGGAGATTGAAGAGTTAACAAAGATTTGCGATGAACTGATTGCCAAAATGGGGAAAAGCTAACTTTTAACCAAATTTCTGGACTTCAATTTTGAGTGCAATATGACCATTGGCACACTGATGTCCATACATTTATGTGGACAGGTTATATTTTCACTTTTTCGTATGCACTACTGTATTTTCTTTCTAAATAAAGTTGATTGAATTGTATGCAGTACTAAGATGACTATCAGAATTTCTTGCTATTGTTTGCATTTTCATAGTATAATTCATAGCAAGTTGATCTCAAAGTTCCTGTATCAGGGAGATTGTCAAGTTCTCTAAGAAATTACAAATTGCTGATCCTAGCCTTCCCTTTGTACATGAGTTCCCATGTTGGATGTCTTTTGGATTTAATATAAACATGTATTACTTGCATGGGGACTCTTGCCTTAAGGAATGTAAACTTTATCTGCATTTGCTGATTTGTAAAATAAAAATTTAAAACAAAAAAAAAAGGAAAATGCATGTCACAAATTAAATTCTCTATTGTAAATAAATTTTTTTCGTTGAAAGTTGAAGATAAGTATGGCTCTGTTTTGTGTCCTTCACTTGCTTATTTCAGCACCAGATGCTCTTGGGAATTAATTCCTCCACAGAAAGCACTTCATGGGTCACTGCCTGGAGCACTTTGTGGGTCACAAGAGTCTGCTGCTTATGTGCACATATCTAGGTCTATATCTTACTGTCTCTCTAAATATATATATATATGTGTAAGTGTTGGATTTGGACCACTCAAGTCTCAAGCATAGGCTTAATCCTCCAAAATATTTAATGCTCTGACCCTGATCCAGCAAATCCCATGGGCAAATGTAATGAGGCTGCTGGAGGAGTTGGAGGCTGTGGCATGTGGTGACAGGATGGTTTTTAAGCATGTCTGGCACTGGAAGGTGAATACATTTCCTGCCCCTGGCAGAATTTGCCTGCAGGGCTGGAGATGAGGTTGGTGTGATCAGAGGTGCAGCCGGAACAAGCTCGATAAGCAGCACTGTCCAACACCTCTTTATCCTGTAAGTTATCCTCTGCACAGGATTAGGGATGGAGGAGAAGCATTAAGGCTCTAAGAGCAAACAAACTGCTTTCTCTGGCTAATGGTGCATCTCTTGGATCTCCATGATGTGGACAGTCTTCAGCCTGGTTCTTGTCAGCTCCCTTTTTGTCCTCAAAAGTAAGTCAACTCCTTTTTCTCTCCTTTTTTAATTCATTTGCTTTCATACCTCAGGCATGGCTGAGCCTCTTTGCTGTTCTCCTCTCCTGTTTGCTGCTCTCCTGGGTTGGGTTGGTTTCAGGTCATGTTTTGTGTGTGGTTAGCAGCACAGAACTGCACCTCTGTAAAGATAAATATGTCCCCACTGATAGCAAGGGTTGGATTTCTGCTCTGCAAGACTCAAGTGTTGTATTTTAAGTATCTTTCAAATTCATGCTTGCCTTTGAAAATACTGTGTAGTTTGAGGCAAGGAAAAGAAAGAGGACTGAGGTATGGTTGTAATGTTTAAACAAGAGCAAAACTCAAGATACTCTGTTGTGCTTTCCAGCTGAGTTGATACTTTAGGAGTAAAGGAAAATTGGATCATTGTAAGATTTTATGTGTATACAATTTTCATGGTACTGTCGACCAAAGATCATGATAGAAGGGGGAAAGAAGCAACTTGTGGGCTCTGCTCTGAAATTGTTACATGAAGATATGGATGCAGTTGCAGAACATCAGATGTTTCTTGTATTATTTTAAGTGTAGATTATAACAACTAAATAATCTGAGGTTGACTTTTTTACTGTTATTTTTTATCAGTATCTGAACCATTTCTAAAAAAGAAACATTGATAAGATTTGCAGACTTTGGATTTTCCAAAACTTTCTTGCATTATTTTTGTATGCGTGCTCGAAACCATATTAGAAAAATTGATATTTTTAAATACTTCTTGTGAACTCTAAGTGGTCTCTTCTCCCTCCACCCAGGTGAAGCACTGCAGTGTTACACCTGTGTTGGTTCTAGTGATGATGACTGCAACAGACAAGGAAGTCAGCAGTGTCCAGGCCATGCAGATGCCTGTGCAGTCATCAGAGGACAAGCAAGTAAGTGTCACAAATGTGTCAGACTCGTTACATGTGTCACAAAAGAAAGAAATAACCTGTGTTGGAAAGAGAAGAATGCATATTAAGTTAAGGAGGAAACCAAAAGTAGATATCTCCTCTCAAAATAAACCCCTTTAACAAATCTCAATCCTAGTTTTGCTGACACAAAATCCCACTGGGGATGATTTGTTGGTGTGCCACAATGGGCTGCACCCAGTCTTTATGAAAGCTGGAAAGAAGCATTTTTAGTATTGCCCACTTTTTACTTAAGTGACTTAGCTGGAAATTAGAATGCAAAAGAAGTTAATGAGCCCCTGCACTTGGGCACATCCAAGGACATTTAAGCTGCACCAGTTGCACCTAAGAAAAATCAGAGTTATTTAAGCTGGAGCTTGTTGATGTGGTGCCGTGATGTGATTGTATTCATTTACTTGTGAAGATGAGCCACACCAGGGCTGTTGCTGGGTGCTGGTGCTGAGGGGGTGCAGGTGGGAGCCTGTTGCAGCCCCCTGGGCTCACTGTGGCTCTGTTGCAGGTGGCATCATGAAGTCCTGCTCGTTCAGGTCCTTCTGCGAGCGCGCCCGGAGGGACGGCTCGCGGGCGCCCGGAGTGAGCGTGCACTGCTGCTACTCCAGCAACTGCAACGCCAAGAGCCTGGCTCCCAGGCTCACCAGCTCCAGCAGCTGCTTCCTCCTCCTCTTCACCCTGCTCTGGCACCCCTTGGTGAAGCTGACATGAAGGGCAAAAAGAAAAAAAAGTATCCTGAAGCAACAAGTCTGCCTTCTTAGCAAGGGATGATGATATCTCCTAATCATGCTCCATGTACCATATATCTCACTAGGCAAAAAGCTGTAGGAAGACCTGACAGATGTTTAGATAAAAATTGTTTCATCTGCTAAATAGGTCTTGGTCTCTGTGTAAGAAACGCTGCCCTGTTGTTTATCCTGAGGGGTTGATTATGTGAATTATGTGAATACATAACATTTTCCTGCAATTTACATAAGGAGAAATCTTTGCTGCAGGTAGCCTGGTAGTAAGGTAAAGGGCAAATGTCTGCCAAATGCTCTTTACTGTTGGCAGACATTCAAAAGCAAGCTAAAATTTTCAAGCACAAAGTGTCTGAAAATTCTAGCAAGCAAGTTAATCTTTCAGAGAGCATTGGCATACTGGACAAAGCCAGGAAACTCAAAATACAGATGATGTAGTGTTAATACAAACTGGTAAGAGAAGGCCAGTAACAGAATGATGCATGGAGGTGTATTGTATGGTATAGGATATGTTCCTGGCAGGGGGGCTGGAGCTGGTTGGTCTTTAAGGTCCCTTCCAACCCAAACCATCCCATGGTTCTATGCTTGTGTGTATTTCCTTGGGAAAAAACACCTTCCAGTCTTCTCTTGTCTGATCCTTTGAGAATCTTACCACAGCATCAGAAGAAGCAAAAAGAAGTTTGGAAGCTGTTTTTGAACTGGTACTCCATCCAAAGATAGGCTCATTCTCTCTCCCTTGCTGGTTTTAAAAAGAAGTGATTAACCCCTGTCTTGTAGGCAAATTATAACTTGAGTTTTTAATTCTTAATGTTTCAGTTATGTAGACAATTCTCCACTGTCCAAAACTGCAGTCTTTGGGAGTAAGAGTGTATGTATCTCCACATATCTCCCCCTTCAGTGATGTGACTGACTTTAGGTGGTTTATGTATCCTGGAGGTCTTTAGAGGCATAAGAGACTAAATCAATATTTTTAAATAAACCCATTCATGGCAGTTTTACCAAGTAAATGATCCAGAAAGGGTCACATAGAAGGCATTGTGCATCACCACCTCCTTTGATCCAAAACTCAGAGCACCAGGCAAGGAGATGAGTGATATTGGTAGATTTTCATGTCCATCTCTGATGATCTGGTCCAACCCCTGGCACACAACATGCACAGGATTACCCTAAAGTCCAGCTGGTGTAACTGAAGTAGAGGTGGTCATTCCAGTTCTGGTTTTAGTTCCCTAGTAGGAAAAAGGTTAGGTCATCAAATCTATGGAACTCACAAAATATGTGGCAAAGTAGTTTTTTCCCTAGCTTTGTGTTGTGACTTTTTTTCAGTATAATTCTTTAAAAAATCAGTTTCAGGCAAGGCAGTTTGGTCTATTTTTAGTCTCTAGGCACCAGTCTGATAAAGCTGTTGAACAGAAAGATTGCAACAATGCAGCAGATCCTGGCTGAGAATGTTCATTTGGACTCTAGCATCTCATCTGTATAAAAATCACTTAAATTAGTGTAAGTATTTTTAATTTCTTTCTCAGCTTGAAGCATTTCCTAAAATCTCTTCTGCTACAGGAAGCAAGTATTGATTGTATCTTTATCTTTGTATGGTTCTGTAATGATAAATCTGTATTGAATGTAATCTCTGTATATGCTCACTGCATTTCCTTAATGAGAAAATAAATTACATGCAATGGCTGGCATTGTCTCTTGGTAAACAAAACTGCTTCTTTTAATTGGGATTTCCAGCTGCATCTGGCGCTCTGTTTTCCTGCAGGAATCCAGTTGGGCTTTGTTGTTTTGGTTTTTTAATGTGGGATATATTTCTTAAATCTGTTGCATGAAATAGTGGATGTTGGTAGTGTTCTTGCTGCTACATTTCCATGGTAAAATAAGAAGGTAAATCTCTATCCTCTTGACAAACACCATCTGTCATTCCTGATGGCAGCCAGGACTGGGATCTTCGGGCAGCTCCCACCGCCCCCATCCCATCCTGCCTCCCAGCTCATCACTGCTTTGCTTCTTGCAGCAAGAAAATACATTTTCCCTGCCCAGTTATGACCCTGAAGTGTGCCTGCATGTGGATATCTGGGAAGGATAAACCCCTTTTGTGGACTGGTGTTTTCAGAGCAGTTTCATGATGATTCTTGGCATAAGCATTGACAGGCAGACAAACACAGAGGACAAAAAAACCAGAAGGGATATTTTTCAAACTCCATTAAAAATGCAGAAAATATTATGAAGTTTTTATTGCCATGACTGTGCAGAGCTATTCCCAAAAAGTTTGTTGTTCTGAGGTTAATTCCTGCTGCAGCCACAGCCTCCTTGTCCCTTCCTTAATGTGAGCAGCAGAGAGGCTGATACTGAAATGCTTTCTGCTGCAACTCAGTTACAGGACTCCTTTTTCATCTGTTGTAGCAGCTGGATTTATGTAGTGGCTCAGTTGAGTAAGTGCTGGGTTTGAGTGTAACTCTGCCCTCCCATCTCCAAAGAGATTCATGATTTCTAAGTGAGAAAATCTCAATTGTCAGTACAACCCCAAATCATAATTGCCACAATTCCTTTCTATCCTCTTGTTTTTGGCTGTGCAAACAGCATTCCTTTGTTCTTCTGGTCTTGTCAAGGGCAGAAAGAGCCTCTGGGACTTCTCAGGAGGACACAGCTGAGCAGAGTGCCTTGAGCTCTCTGTAAGAGGGAGAATTTGCTGTTTAGTTTGTCAGTGTTCATCCACACCTGGCTTTTCCACAGTGAGTACAAAGTACCAAGTTGTCCCTTTTCTTGGTAAGGCATAAGCAATTCTTGTGGCCTTGAAAATCTAGATCAGGTAAGGTCAGCTCAATACTGGCTGTACAATTTGAAGAAAGTTTAAAGTACATCTTGGTGTCACAAAACACAGTTTATTTTTTAACCTTTTTTCCTCATGTGAAATTTTAGTCATGCATTTCTGTCCAGTAGGGATTAAACAAAAAACAGGCTTGCAGCCTATGTTACTATGTCTTGGTGTGCAAATAAAGCCCAACTGTGACAAATTTCATTGTGAGCATCACTCCAAAGGGTCTTGACATTTCTGGACCTACAGATGTTTAGGGCACAGCCTGGAGCTGTTGGCTGTGGCTGCTAGCATGCCCTTGGGGAGGAGTTTTATGCTTCTGAAATCAGAATTCCTGACTGCAGTTCCTGCAGCCCAAGGTTATCACCCTGCATACACACACACTGCCTCTTATCACCCACAGCCAGCAGTGCACGGGGTTTTTTTAATTGGTGAGTTTGTGACATGCTCAGATGTCGCATATTTACTCACAACAGAGTGGGGGAAAATGATAGCAGTGTTAATCCCTTCAAGAGTGTAGAGAGAAATTCACCGTGTTGGTGGCGTAGGTACAGGTGAACTTCCTTAGCATCTGAGAAAAAAACCCCACGAGTGAAAAAGCAGTGTGGGATTGAGTTTGGAAAGAACCACAGAAGCAGCTCGTGGTGCTTGGCAGGGTGGCTCCATGGAAAGTAGGTCTTGTCAAAAACATCTCATTTGAGGCTAGGGGTTTTTGCTGATGAAGGCAAATACATGGATTTTGCAACACCTTTCAGATAAAATCACAGTCGTGATACACAGACTGAGAGTTCAAGAGCCAGGAGAGTGAAAGACTGCAAAAACAAGTTCTCAGTGGAAAATCTTTCCAAGTGGTGTCTTGACACAGGCGAGCTCCCATCATCTCTCCAACAACCTCGGGACGGTGCCGTGAGAGGTGTCACAAAAAGAAGGGGCTGTCAAAGCTCTGGCACTTTATCTGCAGGGAGATATTCCTGCCTGTTGCCATGGGGATGGGTTTCCAAGGGAGACAGGTGATGGAGGCACTTCTCTGGAACAAAACTAAAGCAGGGGAATGAGGGTGGGAGGATGGGGCTGAGCATTTTATCACAGACTCACAGGATGGAAGGGACCTTAAAGCTCATCCAGTGCCACCCCTGCCATGGCAGGGACACCTCCCACTGTCCCAGAGTGCTCCAAGCCCTGTCCAACCTGGCCTTGGGCACTTCCAGGGATCCAGGGGCAGCCACAGCTTCTCTGGGCACCTGTGCCAGGGTCTCACCTCCCTCCCAGGAAACAATTCCTTCCCAATATCCATCTCACCCTGCCCCTTTTTTAGCCACCCAACCCTCCTGTCTTCCATGCTTAGCACTAGTAATCCCTTGAGGAGTACACTTTTCCTAAAATTCCTTACATCTTTTAGAGCAGCCTGACTTAGCCCCACTGGCAATATTTCTCTTTAGCTGCAGGCCCAAAAGACTTCCAAGTATGAGATAATGTTTGACAAGTGAAGAGGAATTTCTCTCTTGAAGCTATTCCGCTTCTCTGAGGACTTCCTGCCTTTCATCCCCACAAAAATGGTTTTAATTTTTTTCCTCTAAATGCTCAAGGGGGGAAGGTACTTGAACACTGGCAGAGACAGCCAAAAAAATAAGACTGGTGTCCAAATCACTGATTGCTAGTGCCTTCATTGGAGACATTCAATGCTGTGTTTTAAGCAATGTCAGTCATCCTCAATTTCTGATTTTCAGTGAAAAAAAAATCAGTGTCTGTAGATCTGGAGCTTAGAGGGACTGGCTGTTGTCTCTTCAACCAGGGTCAGAGACTGATTTTCCCTAAAGAAACTTGATTTGTGGGTTTGCTCCTGTGGTCTCCCAACCATAAGAGAGCTTTTGCAGCATATTCTTGAGATCCTGAGGATGTTCATCTCCTTTTAGCAACTTTTCTCTAACCCCTTTTACAATTTTTGTAGGGCTTTCCAATGCAAGTAAAATCTCCACAAGTGTGTAGTTATTGAATTCAAGTTCTCATCCTTATGTGTCACTGGAATGACATTTCTAATAGAAAGCTAATCCCTGAATTTCCTCTTCCCACTCTGGTGATCACCAGCCTTTATCTGCAGGGTAAGTTTTGCTCTAATTTTATTTTATGCTGAGTATTTGAAGACTCAGTGGCCAAAGCTCATATGAGCCATCTCCAGAGGAAAGTTCCTGCCCCACTGGTGCTGCCAGGGACCAGGAGCTGAGTGTTACACAGGATGCATCCCAATCACAGTTGGAGCTGCAGAGCTGGGGGTCAGGACACCCTTCTGAAGAAATCTGCTGTCACAGAAGGGAAATGAGCACCTCTGCAGTGTCCAGTGGCCTCAGTGATTGTTGGAGTCTCACTTCTGATGCACTGCATCCATGAGATGGGTGGGGAGAGCAGCAAGGGACAAGCCCTGCCCTCATCTCATTTAGTCCTTAAGGGTTAAGTTTCAATTTTGGAGCTGTCTTTTTGCACATCTCTCTTGCACTGTACCATTAACAGTGCTCATGAGTACTTGGCAGTCTCCATCACTTGTTTCCACATTCTCCCAGCCAACTATGACTCCTCATATTGGATAAACATGTCTGGTTTTGTTAAATATTCTGTTTCAGTGATTTGGACTCTGGAAAGAGCAAATCAGTTACTGAGATGAAGCAAATCCATGAGTGGGGCAGTGAACTGGGCCAGGAAAAAATGTTCATGGGGAAACCATCCGAGCAGGGCTGTGCCTGGGGGGCATTGGCAGAGGTTTATCAGCATTCCTGTAATCAGGGGTTTGAGGAGGGGAGCTCCACCAGGCTCCTTTGGGTTGGTTTATGCAGCAGATGAAAAGGAGAGGTTTGTCCCTGGGTTGGTTTGGTTCACTCACCCCAAGGCTTAGGACAGGAGGAGCTTCTCCTAAAGCTTCTTCCCATTTTTTCCCAGATTTGTGGGATTTTTCTCCTGAATGCCAGCATGTGTATGTCTGGTGCTCTTTAAATGAGAGGGGTTTGCAGAGTTTCATCAGTTGCTGGTGATTTCAGCTGTGATAAATGAGGGACTGTGCAAGCCAGGAAGTTTTTCAGAGCTGGCCTCGATGGGATTCTTCTGAGGATGATGAAAAGCAGGGGGGAAAAAAACCTGCTTTGATTTGACACATCCTGTTAACATCAGAGAGAAGCAGCCCCTGGAAAAGCCATCTCCTCAAAAGTCAGGATCCCTTGTGGAAACTGAAAACAATACTTTGCCCATGGGTGATCAGGAGTCGAGTGATCTCATCTGACCTTTGCTGTAATATGGCTTATCCAAAGCTTTTCATGCTTATCCAGGCCTTGGCTCCAGCCTGCACTGTGAACCCAGGCTATTCAGGGCAAATCCTGGTGACCTCTCCTTCAGCTGGCTCTCCTCAGGAGGATGAAGAGGGAATTACTGCCCATGGGTGGGTGTCCTGAGCCAGCAAATAAAACACTGCTGCCCATCTTGGAGCTGATTTCTAAGCCAAGTTGTGCTCGAGGATCTGTCTGTGCCCAGTCTCAGAGACCAGTTCTCCAGGAGACAGATGGCCTGTGGGCTGCACTGGTCCCAAGAAACACAGTCAGTCACAGGCTTAAAATAGTTCTCTTTTTAATTTCTTTTTCTTGTCTTAACCACTTTTGCTCTAGATTTGCCCAGCACCTACAGAAACGTTTTTACTCCTGTTATTTCCATACCTGGCAAACTGAGATCAAGGTGGCCATGAGCCCCAGGCAGGCAGGGAAGGTGGGATTGGAGCCAGTGGCTGGGAGTGGGACAATGTTCAGTGATGTTGGTGGCACTGGAAGGTTGCCCTGGCTGCAGGGAGGTGTCTGCAGACAGACACTGACCCTCAGGTGTCCCAGCCTGTCCCAGCTCCAGGTCCCCTCCCAGAGCTGCCCCTCTGACAGCTTTGTCCTGCTCCCCTGCTGGTTGCTGCTGGGAATTTGGATGCATTTTAAATCAGATTAGGCTCCCCTAGTTCTGCATGAAAAGCCTGAAAAGGCTGCAGTGCCAAATCAGGGGCTCATTTAGGGAGTTTTTGTTGAACATCAGTGCTCTTGTTCTTTATTGTTTCTGCAGAAAAATCACCTTCATTTCTTTGCTGCATAATTTCACCTTCCACTGTCCCAGGCTGCTCCAAGCCCCATCCAACCTGCCCTTGGGCACTGCCAGGGATCCAGAGCAGCC
>JANRMJ010000114.1:4146264-4207514 GCA_025584955.1 Alethe diademata | reverse complement strand
CCAGACAGGTCAGGGATGCTCTCTGGATGCCCACACAGGTCAGGGATGCTCTCTGGATGCTCAGACAGGTCAGGGATGCTCTCTGGATGCCCAGACAGGTCAGGGATGCTCTCTGGATAGCCAGACAGGTCAGGGATGCTCTCTGGATGCCCAGACAGGTCAGGGATGCTCTCTGGATGCCCAAACACCTCGAGGCTGCTCCTGTCCTGAGGCTTCCCTCCCACTCTGCACAGGGTGGGGATGGGGGATCTCTGCTCCACCCAAAGGGGCTGTCCCCACCTGCCTGGGCTCTCACTGGTGAGAAGCAGAGCCGTTCTTAGCCCTTCTCACCCCGGTGAGTGATGCCAGGGTGCAGCAGCTCTCACAAACCATGGCACAGCTCTGCCCCACCGCTGGAAATGAGCCCTCAATGGCATTCCTGTCTCATTTCTGGAGGAGCCCAGCCCCGTTTCTCTTCCTTTTCAGAGCAGGAACAATGTGCAGAACAGTAGATGTGCATTGCTGCTGCGAGCTGGGGTTTTGTCCATTGTTAGTGCAGTGAAAATTGCAGACTTTTCACACAGTTTTCTTTGTAAAGCCAGCACTTGCCCAAGAGCAAAGGTCCACAAAAACAATGAAATGACAAGATTAAAACTTCCAATTCATCTTAATCCAGGGCCCTCTGGCATGAGCATTATAATAAAGCCTTAAATAAATAGTTATATGAACCATATCTGTCATCACATCGCTGATGCAGAGTGGAAAACCATGCAAAAAATGAGGTGTCTGCATGTTCTGCCTCCTTGCTGGCAACTGCATCTTGCAATGTGCTGTTGAAAACAGCTTTTCAAAGCTGTGATACTGAATGTCACCATCAGGTTTGTCGTGATTCTCATCTCACTCTTACCCAGTGAACATAATTTATTAATAATTTACTTTTATATGAATTTGAGGTGTGGAGATTCAACTCCTCTGAATTACTCCCTCGGGGAAGAAGAGGGAAATGAACATCCCAAGTGCCCCCCTGCTCTGCTCAGATGCTGCCTGGACTTGGGGTTCTTTCAGAGGATTCAGAGGCAGCATCTTGTTTATTTGACATGCAGCCTTAGCTGAGCTGATTAGAATGAGCTATTGAATCAGAGAATCAGATTCAATAGAATCTGATGGAATCAGAGCTCTCCAGAAAGCAGCCCATTAATTACTGGTGCCTGGGTGAGGAATTGATTGGCTCAAACCACCCAAGTGTCACAGGCAGCTGCCCAGACAAGGTCCATGCTCTGTAGGGAGGGAAGCACGCAGGTGTCACGGACGAAAAAACCAAAATTATGGCCAGAATTCACCCAGAGCACAGCTGTGACACAGAATTTCATGCTGAGGAGACAGAATGGGTTTGTGTTTGGACTTGAGACCCAGAGGGAAATTTTGCAGCACGGTTTGGAGGGGCTGGTTCACAACAAAAGAGGATCTGGGGCTTTTCCAGTGGCAGCCACGCTGTTGAGATGATTTAAAAGGTCACAGTGAAAAATCCATTTGCTGGATCCTCGTCTGGCTTTCCACCATGACCCACAGGATGAGGGAGCCCACAGAACACAATTAATTGGTGCCTTGGATTTCATGGCTGCTCAGGAGATGGAATTTCAGAGCATTGCAGTGCATTTCTTAGTTGTTTCCCTTAGCTGAGATTTTCCAGGGTGGGTGCATCTTTCAGGTGTGGCAAATTATTTGTGTGAGACCTGAGGAGGGATTCAATAAAAAGCAGCCAAGCCAGAGGCAGGGTGCACCTCAAACAGAGAAAGTGCTAGGGAGAATTCATGCTTATTTACCATGGAAAAAAAGCAATTCAAACAACATGTTTTCCTCAAGATTTAAGGCAAACCTGCTGTTTAACTCCTGTAATTCCAAAGGCTGCTGAATTCCCAGGCAGTAGCATGGCTGAGACAAATCACCATTTCCTCTACAGAAAATGGAAATGGTGCACAATTGTTCTTTTTTTTTTCTTTCTTTTTCTTTCTTATTTTTGGTGGGAAAAACAACTTCTGAATTCCTTCATCACTTTCTGAGGGGAGCTACAATGGAGCTCAGCCAAGTGTGACCTTTCACAGCCTGGGAGAGGAGATATGATGGAGTTGGAGCTCATTTCTCATTTCCAATGAGCCTTTTGCAAAGCAGTACCTGTGTTTCCAGGGCCCACAAATGCACAGCTACTTGAAGAAGCAAATAATTAATCTTTTTCTTCCATTTCATCCAGAAGTGGCTCTGTTCAGCCAACCCATAAATATATAGAGAGATAATATATTTTTATATATACATTTATATTTATTTGTGCATTTTTAATATATGTCTACTCTTTGCAATCAGAGCATTTGCATCATTTTTAAATGCATCACCAAAAGGCAACTTATGGAAAATGCTGATTGAAAACAAGGGAAGTTGCATCAGAAACAGACTTTTTTTTCTCCTGCCTTCTAAGGATGGTGACTTGCTCCACTCTCAACTATTCTGGGAAATGGCAGGGAAAATACATTTCCTTTTCTGCTGAGTGCCAAGCAAAGCCCATGGATGGTCACTTAGTGTTGTGGTGATCCCTACCACATTCTACCAGCTGGGTCTCCTTTATCTCAAATGCTGTGCTTCCTATTAATAATTACTCAACAAAAGCTTGGTTATGTGTTATTCATTATTCATAGCTTTTTTTTTAAAAAAAAAAAAAAGTCGTTGATATCACCTGCACTGAACTCTGCAAACCAGCCCTGAATCAGCTTTCACAGATCTCTGCCAGAGCTGAGTGTCATCAGATAAAAAATACAACCATTACTGCAAAACTATTTTTTCCTTCTTTCTTCCTAAAATTTTCTGCTTTGTTTCATACCAGTAAGCTACTTTTTGTTCTTGCCCTGCCTGCAATTGTGTTTATTTGTTAATGCTAGAGACAGAAGCAGAAACTGCTGCTGTAAGAGTGGAAACAATCTTAAATCATCTTCAGCCCTGGCTTGCATCTGGCACAGTCTCATTTGTCCAACAGAGGATAAATGGGTTTGTAAATCCCACAAAAAATGTCAAAGTGAATCAACTATGGGCTCAGAAAAAATTGTTAATGATTACAGAAGGCTAAATTATGTGTAAGCTTTCTTTTCATTTACCTCCATTTTATTAGTGTGAGCAGTAAAATCTCAAATGTACCTTTTAGTTAATGAAGAAAATAAGGGTCTAATTTAACAAGGATGGGTTATGAAACTTAATTTATTTTCTGTCTACAAATAAGGAAAAAAATAAAAGAAAAAAAGACAGAACTGTCAAGATCAAGATGCCCTTTCCCAGTGCTGTGCCAGGTGCTGCTCCTCCCAGCACAGCAGGAAAACAGGGCTGCAGCCTCTGCCACTGCATTTAGGAGCACACAAAGGGTTTTTATGTCATTTCAAGCATTCAGGTTCTGGCTTGTAACAAAACAGGGACCTTGGATGCCAGGCTGGAAAATCAACCAGCCACAGAAGCTCTGCATGCACAGGGCTGAGCCTGGACCACGGGCTCTCCTGAAATCAACTTTTCCAGCCAGTCTGTGGGGCATTTGTCATTCCCTTTCAATCATTTCACTTTGATGGGATCAAAGACAGTGTCTGCTCAAACATTAACTTCAAGCACTGCTTTAATAAAGGTGTTGCTTTTTATTTGCACGAGTTCTTGTGAATTTTTATTTTTAATTCACTTGCATAAAAATTATTTCTTCCCTTCCTCTTCTTCCTCCAGTATCTCAGGATTGAGGTGAGCAGCAGACACTTCTTAGTCACAGTTTCTGTGACATTTGGTAACTTGGTGTTTCCTTACCCTGGAAAGATTCTCACCATGAAGGCAATGTAATTCTCAGTTAGGTAAGAAAAGCACCTGGTTCTGGTCTCCAGCTTCCCCAAACACACAGCAGAAACTCTTGCTGTCAGTTTTAGAGAGTTTCTAAATGTGTTTTTTATCCCATTATGCTCCTTCCACAATTTCTACACCTCAAGCTGACAGCAGTGCAAATAATTGCAGGCCCTAAAATTAAAGGTTTTAGAAAGGCAAAGGCAGGCTGAGTGAATAAAGCTTTAAAAACTTTCCAAGTAGTTTGTCAGAGGGTTTTTTCTCTGTAGCAGGAGGCTGGCAGCAGTGACCTGTGCTGGGAAATGCTCAGTGCACCAGCCTGGCCTTGGTATTTGTAGGCTAATTTTTGTTTTGAGTATAACCCTTGACTCATGGAAAAATAATCTAAGTGTTTTGGGCTGGTGTCTGACTTGATCTTCCTTCGATTAAGGACTGTCTGTTTCAAAACACGCGTGGAGAAGCTTTCATGATAATGTTTTTGTCCTCCTGTGCTCTCAGAGGCAGAAGTGACTGAAGCCAGCTCCCAGCTGTTCCAGCTGTTTGCTGTGTGGGTGGCTGGGCTTTTCCAGGGAGCAGAATTCAGCCACCAGCTCCACCAGACCCCTGTGCTGCTGTGTTTGAACAGAAAGTGACGTTTCGTGTTAAAAATTTATGCTGTGATGTGGAATTAAATCAGCCAGTTTTAACCAGAGCACTGCAACATTTGCTTTAGGGGAATGGCCACATCCCTCTGAATTTACTGTGTTGGGAGGCACATCCACCAAACAAAATCCAACCTGCTAAATTTAGCCCGGATAGGAAATTAGCTGGAGGTTAAATAAAGTTTTCTGCTACTTTGTTTTGTTTTTAGGTTACCCAAGAGATGTTCCTTCCTGGAAAGGGAAATAGGACAGAGATACATCGCTGTTTTTCAATCCCTCCGTTTACATGGACTCATTTCAAGCGGGTTTTATTGTGTGTTTGTGATTTAAACCTTAGCAGCCCCTGTTTTCAGAGGGAAGGGTTTGAAGTGGCAGTGCCAGGTCTGTGTGCAGCCCAGCTGCCCTCAGTGCCTCCCCCTGGGTAGGGGGGCACCTTCCTCCCACACTCTGACCTACCCTGGACACAGGTGGACAAGGTAAAAGTTGATCTAAAAAAAAAACTCCTCTGCACCTAGTAGTTAGAATCAGTATTTGTTGCAAAATTGCATTCCAGAGGAGATGAAAAATTACCAGCTTTGCTATGTAATGTCTAAGCCAGAGGAGACAGAGCTCCTCAATCCAGCAGCTCCAGCCAAAGCTCAGAAATCTAACCCACAGACTTTCTGGATTCATATTTTATCATCCACCCTAACGTTTTTGCTTGGACATCATTTTGGTTAGAGAGACACTTCTAAACCTAAATCCTGGAGTTAAGCAGCTACGACTGCCTGTGTGTCTGCCTCTATACATCAAACCAGAGCTATAATTCCTGGTCTTTTTCCTTAAAAACACCAGTTTTTCTTTGTGCCCATGTCATTTTCTCCTGCTTGCTGTGTTTTGCAATACTCAGGTAGAAGTATCTGTAGGAAAGCCCACAGTAACAGGTTTATTTACTGATCTGGGATATAAATCTAGTTTTGCCTAAGCAAACACAAACTGTTTAAACAGTGCTTGGAGCAAACACGAAGGATGAGGTACACTGGAAAGGATTCTAAAAATGCTCTGAAAGTTAGGGCTCGGTGTTTTGGGGTTTTATTTGTTTAATAAAGCTATACCATCATTTCACATAACTTCTGGGAAGGTGCTGGGGGAGAAAGAGGAACCTCAGCACTTGTATAACAAAGGGATTTTTACTGCCCAGTGGCTCCCTGTGCTGTTGGGGAGCTCTTGCAGGGAATTTGTCAATCCAAAGCCTCCTGCAGCTCAGGGATGTCACAAAAGCCTGCATGGGAGGAAACCAGCCCTGGAGAGGAGGGCTGCCCCTGTCCCACTTCTCTGGAAGAGGGATCTGTAGGGAAAACCTGGCCAGGATCTGCCTCGGTGGCACCGCGAGCCGGGGACTTCCAGAGCTGTGGCGAGCCAAGGAAAACGGCCCTGCAGAGGAATCTCCCTTTGAAGGCTGCTGTTTACTCACTGCAGGATTGTTCTTGCAGGGGAAGCAGTAGGAATGTGCAGTGAGAGCAGGAAATCCCAGTGCCCCACCAGTGCAGTGGGTAGGAGCACGGGGCTCAGGGATGGGCACACCGCTCTCGAGGAGCTGGAGCTGGAGGGGCTGGAGGAATGGAAACTTCCAGTGCCTCAGCCTGCAGGGAGCTGGGGGGATCACCTCCAGAACAGGAACAGAAAATGTGGGAGGCTGCTTCTTGAGTCTCAGATGGCTGCTTTTTGTAATCACAGAATGGGTTGGGTTGGAAGGGACTTTAATAAGTCATGGGCAGGGACACCTTGCACTATTCCAGGTTTCTCCAAGCCCTGTCCAACCTGGCCTTGGACATTTCCAGGGATGGAACAGCCACAGCTTCTCTGGGCACCCTGTGCCAGAGCCTCACCAACCTCACAGGGAACAATTCCTTCCCAAAATCCCATCCAGCCCTGTCCTTTGGCAGTGAAGCCATTCCCTGTGTCCTGTCCCTCCATCCCTTGTTCCCAGTCCCTCTCCAGCTCTCCTGGAGCCCCTTTAGCCCCTGGAAGGGCTCTGAGCTCTCCCTGGAGCCTTCTTCTCTCCAGGATGAACAATCCAAATTCTCTCAGCCTTTCCTCACAGCAGAGCTGCTCCAGCCCTCTGGTCATCTCTGGTCCAGGACCTTCCTGTGGTGAGGGCCCAGAGCTGGATGCAGCACTCCAGGCAGGATATTGCATCCTAAAAAGTGCCTTGAAATCCTGCCCTGATAAAGGCCAGAAGGGTGTGAGAAACAACCTCTGCCCTGCAAAGCTTTTGTTTCCATGTTGCACATATAAAATAGTTTTTGGGATATAAGGTACCTGTGAGTGATGCTAAAAAATCACTCAGAAAGAAAGTGAACATAAAGGACAGAAAGACAGACATTTTTAGCTTAGTGGTTAGACCACCGCTGTCCTCACATGCACTTCATAAATTATTTTTTGAGTTTCTGAAGATTTCTGAGGAGTACATTATTCAAAACATCCAGCTATTCCCCCTGAGACTATGTTCACTGACATAAAACGCTCACTGAATTGAATTATTAATATTTTTTCCAGTATCTCAGAGCTTTTTCTGCTCTGCACAACATGTGCAAGTTCACCTCTCAAAATGACAAGGAGAAAGATGGAGCTGAATGTCCCCTCGACCGTGGCACTTTTCCATGGCATTTCTTGCCAGCTTTCCTCAGGACCCTTGTTGTGACAGTCCGGTTTCATCACAGCATTTATTTCTCCCCATGGTTCCTGATAAGACAAGCTGAGGATGCTGCTTTTAAAAAGGAAAAGGAAAAAAACTCACAAAACCCCACCAACGAGACAAGCAGAAGGTGATGATTGAAACTGAACACTGAATTAGAATTACATTATGAATTTCTTGTGCATGTTCTGGCTTAGAAAAAAGGTCTATCCTACAGCTCCCAGAATTCCATCTCCTTGGATCTTCCACAGTCCTCTGCACCACTGGAAAATGCCATTGCAAAATGGCACAGTTTAAAATAATTTTCTTCTCAAGGTGCAAACACTTTTAGCTGAATTATGATGGCATGAGAGGCCACAGATATTTTTCCTTGCTGGCTGTGGATTTGTTGTGATGTTTGAACAGGTACATAAAGCACACAAACAGGAACAATGCAGTACAAGTTTCAAGATTTATCCTGCTCCTCAGAAGGTGCTGATGTGCTTCGTATGTAATGTGCAGATTTCTGGAAAATTATGAATCACATACTTCTGTTCCTGTAAAAATGTCAGCTGTTCTCTAGGATGGCAAATCTGTAATTCCTTCCATAGAGCAAAACAAATTAAGTAAGACTAATGAGAGTGGTAGGGAGAACATTTTGAGGAATGGGAAGGAGAGGAGATTGAATGCTGTTTTGCAGCACATCTGTGGTGGGGAAGGGAACAGGGGCTGGTTTTATGTGGATACCATGGTCCAGGGATGGGACTGGAGCATGGTAACAAAAAGGATTTATCACACACCAGTTCATTCTGATGGTGACTAACAGGGGATTTATCAAGTATGCAGGCTTCTTTAATACATCTTCCTGTTGACTTTACTCCTGTTTGCATTGGATTAAGGATTGTCTAGGGCAAACCAGGTGAGACACCAAAGAAATTGGCAAGGAGCTTCCAGCAAACACTGTCCATCCCCTGAGTGTGAAGGTGCCAAATGCCAGCAGTCCCAAAGAGTGGGTGTTGTACAGACAGGAACAAACTCGTGTGTGCTTGAAAATGCCTTCATGGCCTTTGCAGTGCTACAAAAACATGCTGGGTGTTAAGTTTCTTTGTGATATTTGCCCTTTATTGAGATCATCTGTGTTTTTCTTCTTTAATCATCTTTTAGGAGCCAAAACACCACAAAGGGATAATTCCCTAATTTATGAGCTCTTCTTTCAGGTGAAACTTCATCATGCAGCTGGAGTAAGTAGAATTCCTACAGCAAAAATGGTATTTCTGCCTGTTTGTGAAATTCCCTTCATTTAAAGCAGTAATTTGATGTTGAGAAGAAAGGCAAACAATTACAGCAATCCCTCTCTGTGGTACAAGTACATTCATGCTTTGTCTGCCTTCTGACTGCAAAGACAATATTTACATATGCACACAAATCACATCACATATTGAACTAGTGCTAGGAGTGCAAATATTAAAGCTGGACTATTCTGTTTGTGTTTTGTAGACCTGATGATCGGGAAATGCCGAGGCATTGATAAAACCCACAGCTGCCAGCTGATTTGCAGGGCCCATCTTCAGGAAGCTGCTTTCTGAACATCTGCAGACATTAAGCAACAAGGAAATTTATTTCATTGGCACCATGCTAATGAAGCCCTGTACCATCCAGCAGGGTATGAAGAGCAGAGCTGTGCTGGTACCCAGTGTATTTTCCTCCTGAGGAGCAGGTGAGGCTCTGGGAGTGAGAAGAGTCTGCCTTCAGGAGCAAGCTGCATGTTGAGATGCCAGTGAAGAAGATTATCATAGTACACATGCTGCCATTTAATTATGCCCTTTCCTGTAAAGAGCCTGGCTTTAATTAAATGGCAAAACAAAGTGAGAACTTGTCTCCAAGCCATTTTGAAGTGCTCACTTCCTCCTCTGTGTGCTGCGGTTTATTAGATTTGAATGAGTAATGGGGTGGTTTCATTTGTTTAGTAAAATTAAAGTGGTCAGTAACAATTTCCTGTCTGAGCAAACCGTGGGCTGATTAATAATATTGGGGATGGTGGTGAAGAGGGGTTTTTTTGCAGCACACAGGTTGTGCTGCCTAGCTGCTGCTGCTGCTTGGGGGTTTCCAGAACTGTTGGTGCTTCACCAGCCTCAGCCTCAGCTCTCACTCAGACAAAAGTTGTGCTTCCAGGGCTGGGCTGGCCCAGGAGCAGCTTGGAAAGTGCCCTCAGAACTGAACACCAAGGCAGTGTGGAGGAGATTTTGAAGAAAAATCGATTTTCCTTCTCACCCAAACATTTAATAATTTGCATTTGCAGGGCCAAGCCTGGGCGGGGTGTGAGCACTGGAATCACCAGTGGGAGTTCCAGCTTTGGAGCAGGCATCTCTCATTTGGGATGCCAGAGAAAGTGCTTACCTGGTCCTCTCCAGCCTGTTTTCCACTGCTGCTGTAAGGATGGCCATCCCTACCATGGGATCTCTTCACTTTGCACAGAAACAAGTCTTACTTTAACCTCCATCAGGCAATGCCACAGAATTCCATGATTCTAGGTCAAAACTCCAGAGCATCCCATCCATTTGAACTAACAGCAAAAATGGAAGGGAAATCAAATGTGTTGTGCAAACCTTGACATGAAACTCAGTATTTTCACTCTTCCTGAAAATCTCAGAGAATTTTATCTCTGTTTATACTTGAAAATGCTGCACATAACCAAGGGCTACAGTCTCCCTACCTGAATCGCAATTACCAGTTGACACAAGCAATATTCAGCCATTGGTTTCCCACACACATCACAGGTTTTTGCCTGAATTTTATTAGTTATCTCCTCAGGGAATCAGACACACAGATGGGTGCTGACCAGCTCACCCAAAATCCGGAGTGACACAGCCCTCCTGCAACAGGCATTTGGGAAAGGATGAACTCAACCACAGTTATTCTTGCTATGTCTGGATGCTGATGTGGTATTTGTGGTAAGCAAATGCTTACTGCTCATAAAACAGCTTGGACTCTGATACGACATACTAGGAAAAAAAAATTAGGCATAGTCCACGAATTTTAAAATGTGGCAACAGACACAGAGGCAACACACCAGGCTTGTTGCAACACCTATTGAGTCTGTGACAAAAATGCTGTCTCCAGTTATTGCTTTGCAGTTGATGACAAATACAATGCTTTTGCCATCAGTAGGCAAATACAAGGGCCTGTCAGCACATAAGACTTCAAAACCCTACATCAACATCCAGCAGCTTGTTTAAAGAGCTGAATCAACAGGCTGCTGACATGGGGTTTTGCTAGATTTCTTCAGCCTTTACCCACTGATCTTCACGTCCACACACGACCATTAACTCAGTTTGCACTTTCTGGAAGCTGCAGAGGGTTTCAAGGGTCACAGCTAACTAGAGAGTTCATTAGCACAGATTCTGTAAATAAAATATTCATACATCAGTGCCAGTCCTTCCTATAAGTGATGCCTGAGCATGTACAGCCTCCACAAGAATTGTTCCAGCCAAGGTTCAGTTCTGAACTGTTGGAGTTCCCTTGAATTTTACTGACGTCGGTGTTGAAAGGAGAGGCTTAGCACCTCAAGGAAAATGTTGGTGGCACGTGGACCCAAGTCATCACAGAAAATGCTCATTGTTATCTCAGGATCGTAGGTCACTGTTGCAGGGTTTTGAGCTTAGAGAAAAAAAAAGCAAAATTGCTTCTGTGAAGGGAAAAGCACATGTTAAATTGATCTATCTAAAAAAAAAAACCTTTGAAAAGAAGCATAGTTCTTTCCTTAATCACACTTCCTAAGGCAGATAACAGTGAGCCCTTGCACAGAAAGGAAGTCAGAGAAATGACGCCGTTCCACACCAGCAAGCAGGTTGCGTGGGCGTAGCCGAAATCAGAAATTGCACTAATAAATAATGTCTCTCCTCAGACAGCCCAAAGAGCTCTGCAAACCCTATTTCACTGAAGCAATACTGATGGGCAAAATCTTGCAGTTTTAGGGCTCAAGGTGCAGCAAAATGTAACAATGCAATTGTGTCTGGAGGTGAGACACGAGGCCGAGGAAGAGCAGGAGCGACACGCCTGTGTTGTGACTTGCAGACCTGTGGTTTAACCACCAGACAAGAAAGGGCTTAATAAAATTAACAGTATTAGAAAAGATTATGCTCCCCAGCAAAATACCAAGTTCCTGTGAAGACCTGTGAATCTCCTGCACAGCTTTTGCAAAAAGTTATTTAAGAGACGGTGTCTGTGGTTCGTCTGTGTCGGGACTTTTGAATAGTTACACAGGAGGCAAACCCATCTCTTTTCACCTTGTCTGCAAAGCTTAGATTTCAGATAGAGATAAAAACTGTCTGCTTCACAGCAGGAGAACAAAGTGCTTACAGCTACCCCTTCCACATCTAAAAAGAAAATGTCTTTTTTGCTAAAAGTTCACAGCCATGAAATTGCAGATGTTTCTCCAAGCCAAATGTTTAGCCAGAAGTCATCTGAGAATCTTGAATTACTAAAAATCAGATTGATTTCTCCAATGTGGATCCTGGTTCAGGTCTGGGTGTAGGTGGTGAAACCCCTCCCAAGCCATGCCATGCTCTTCTGCTTTCTTGAGTCAGCCCTGGTGTTTGCTCCCCCAATGAAGTGATTTTAGCACCTGATGGAGATGGTGAAACAGGACCAGGACTGATCCATTTAGCCCATTAATCATGTTTGCCACAGAGGGAAAATAAGCAACTGCAGCCTCTCCTCCTGTCATGCTCTTTGGAAGGCTAAATTCAATCAGCAGCCCATTTCCATTACCCGCAGGTTCTTGATGAAAATTGGTAATTTCCCCTGTATTAAGGCATGGGCTTAGATAGCAAAACCTGGCTCTAGACTAAAGGAAGAGAAAGTTTAGGGATATTCACCTCTCAGATTTCCTGCAGATCCACACATGTTTTCTCATTTGTTTGATTGAATAATATTTTCCAAGGGGGTTCTAATTTCACATAAACCATGAATGAGCTTATTCTAGATCAGTTGTGCAGATGTTTTTGTAAATCTTTCTGAGTTTACACACTACTCTGTGCCCTTTCTGACCCTCTAGCCCGTGTTTCTTTGTCCTACCCCACTTCTACACTTTAAATTTCAATGTTCAACTCTGGGCAGCCTCTGGACCCTGCAGGTCTGACTTCTGCAGCCACCCATGCAACCCCAGAGGGGACAAAACACAGCAAGGGATCTTCTTTAATGCCATCAGATGCACAATTTGGGTATAAACAGTTCTTTCCAGGATGACTCTATTTCAACATTTCTGTGTTTCATGAGATATTGTGCAACAAGGTGATACACAGAGAGGCAGGCTCAGGCCAGAACTGATGCAGCAGTGCCATCCTGTACTTGGGTTATGATTAATTCTGCCTTTCATCACATGAAATGTTGGCTATCAATCTCCTTCCCCTCTTCTTCTACTTTAATAGCAGCAGAGACACTACCTCAGATATATTATGGTGCCATAAAGGAGGCTGATTATTTATTTAGAAGAAATGAAATGTGGTTTAATGGAGCGTGTGCTGGGCTCCAGGCCAGTGAATGGGTTCTGGTCTTCTGGGCTTCAGTGCAGATGCTCAGGGTTTTCAAAGGCAAATCAGTGTCAGCTCATGAGCCCTTTAAAAGCTCGTTTTGGCTCTTCCCCAGCTGAATTGCAGCCCTTTGCCTGACTGTCCCACCACTTGAGACAGGAGAAAAATGGGCTCCAGCTCTGGATGAGCTCCTCAGTCCTGCTGGACTCTAAACACAAGGCTCTCAAAACTTCTCTCGCAGCCAGGAGAAGCCTTGCCCATGGGACCCAGAGCTGCTGTCCAAGAAAGTGTTTCCCACACACTTGTGAGCAGCCCAGGGACCCTGATGGATATGTCAGAGTAACATCTGACCTTACCCAAAATCTGGGCAGTGCAGCACTGCCCACGGCGCAGGTTCCCGGCGCAGGTTTGGGCATGGCTCCCACTGACATGGATTGGGATGTCTCAAGGGAACTAACTCCAAAACTTCAGCTTCTCATGCCTCTCCAAGTTCTCTCTGTACTCTGCAGCAATCTCTCCACCACGGGGATGGTGCCCTGGTCAGAGATGAAAAGGAGCATGTATCAAAATGAAACCACGCCGCTGGGGAATAAAGTCACGTAGCTATGGGAAAAACATGTGTCTGTGAAGACTTCCCCTGACTTTAGCACACACATTCTGCTCGTTATAAACTGTCTTTTTATATAACTTGACCCAACAACATCTGCAAAATTCTTGACTTTTTGAAAGAGCTATGAATAGGTCACTGTTTGTTTCTGATTAAGGCTGATTCATTTATCATTCTGGTCAGCCTTTCATTCCTGTAAATACATTTACTCTCTAGTTTCTCAGTATTTGAAATACATGTTTCATAGTAATTCTGAGGTCAGGAGCCAGCCTGCCACCGACCATGTGCACATTTCTACAGCATAAAGTTTATTTCTTTCCCTTGCTAAAAAAAATGCCTGTATGCTTACACTAAATCACAATTTTGAAAGGAGATTTATGGTAATCATTTCTGTAAAAGCTTTAGGTAATGGTTGGTTGAGTGTTTAAGGGTAAACCGCTCCTAGGGATAGTTCAGTGAAAGCCCTGTTCAATTAGTTGCACAATTATAACATTGATATACTGTAGGAAGTGTAAAACATTTAGGGATAGCTATTAGCAGATAAACTGCACAGGAAATAAGCTGCCAAGTTCACACACATTGATTTTCACGTCTTCTTACACAGAAGTCAATTTTAAAGCAGACTTAAGCCTAAAGAACATTTTGGCAGAATTCAGAGCCTGCTGGCTAATTAAAATCAAATCTGAAAGAGCCTGAGAAACCCAAGGACATGCCTGCCCATATGATAAAAATCAGCGGAGGTAGGGAGGGAGGGAGGGACGTGTGTTTGGACACTGGTGGAGAGGACTTGTGGTCCTTGGCTGCTGTCCTGCCCACTGGCAGCTGACCCCAGCCCTGGCTCGCCCCAGGGGATGGCCAGGAGGACGTGGGAAGGAGCTGGGAGCCCCACGGGGGGTGGGAATAAGGGCCAGACACAACTCTGCAACCCTGCTTACTTGGCTGAGCAGAGGACAGCTTGGCTTTGCACAAGATTTCCACTTGAGGCATTGACTTTGTGGTTTCTGTGTATTTCCCAAACTAATTTGGTTTCCTGCACCAGGTAAGCCCAAGGGATGTCCCAGGAAATGAGATGCAGGTTGATCCTGCTGTGTGGTGCACACAGGGATGAGACAGGAGCTGCTCCAAGGGCTCAGGGGACTCTTTAATCCCCAGCTCCAGGACCAGCCTGTGCCCATTTCACAGCTGCTGCAAAACCAAGCGACCACATCACTGCTCCAGACACTGTTGGACTAATTTGGGCTTGACAATGGAGCTGAAAAATGAGTTGCCTCTTCTCTGCACAGCTGTGCTCTGATCTTGGTATGATTTCATCTGTATTTCTAGAAATCTAGACGTTTCCAGAAATATCTGACTGACTAATCTCTGCATGGCTCTTCAGCAACCCCAGTGGCTCCTAGCACTCAGCCTGTTTGTTAAAATTAGCAAAACATTACATAAAGGTTTAGACAGCGCTCAGTGTGGTGTTGTGTTAAGTGAGTTCAGCTAAAGGGTGTTCTAACCAAGACAAACTAAACCAACCTTCCAAGAACAGGCCATGGGCAAGGCTGGGAAGTTGTAAGGAACATGAGGTAGCTGCTGGGAGAATGCAGACAGATGTCGGAAACATTTCTCCATCTGTAAACAAACAAACAGCCCGACACCCAAATCGGGCCAGTCTGGTGGAAAATATCAAAGTCATGACCTTCATCAAGTGAAAGAAAACAGATTCCAGCAGCAGCACTCACTGCCTTCCATATCTCCGGGCACGCCGTGCCGGCCTCACAGGAGATGAACTCCAGTGACCGCTTCAGGCTCCACTGAAGCTTTCTCATTTCACAATCACCATCTGAAAGGGGACAGGCCAGGCTCTGTTTTTGTTTTCTTCCTGGTGATCTCTTCTGTTTTTATGTCTACTCCATAATTTCCTTTCTTTTTTTTTGTTTTGTTTTGTTTGTTTGTTTGTTTTTCCTTCTCCTTTCTCCTCCTTTCCTCTCCGATTTTACCATTTTCATTCAGCTTTCCTCTGTTCAACTCTTTAACTCGCTTAGAGCTCTGCATTTATACTCCTTAAAACTAAGTCCTTAATCCACCACTGTTATTTACACATGCATTTGTTGAAGCAGCTGAGCTTAAAATGCCACTTCTCATTCAGTGTATCATATTCCCCAGACACAAACAGGCCCATGGCCGAGTGCAAACATTAAAAAGAAATCCCCTCACAAGTATTTTAAGTCTTTCAGCCTTTCATATGGCTGAATTAACTTATTAGACATGATAACTCAACCAGATGCAATTGCCCAGCCTTATCTTTAGCTCTGCTGAGGAACAGCCCCACCAGGGTAAAGCCTCATGTATTTCAGCCAGGCATAGACTGTGAGTGTCTCATTGCTTTGGCCAGAGCTTTGAATAAATAGTCATCTAGGATAGCAACCTTCCAATTTTGATTTCAGATGCCTCACTCCCTTCCAAGTGATGGTGTACAGAGCTGACCTGCAGGAGAGGGATATTTTTCAAATTTTGCAAACAGGAATCCTGTTTGCACATGTGACTTTGGTGTGTCTGGATGAATCCTGGTGTTTTCACAAAGCTGCTGTGTTTGTGAGCAAGTGTGCAGCCAGGGCACCTCTGTTTGCCTACTTTACATACCCAAAATCATATTGTAGCTCTTGGAATCATATCATAGCTCCTTCACAGACTCTTACTGTGGCCCCAGACCCTCCTGGGCCTCAGTGCTGCTCAGACAGTGGGGAGATGCTCCAGTGGGAAAGCCTCATTGTCAGCAATTGGGGATTTCAATCCCCTTTGCCCCTGGGATAACATCACCTCAGAGCTTTCCCTGCTGGGAATTCACCCCCTACCATCCTGTGCTGTCCACAGGATGACAAAAAAACCCCTGAATCCCAACCTCAGCAATTTCTGCTGGCCCCGTTTACCTCCAGCAGCGCAACCACAGAGCAAAGCGGAGGTGGAAAGCCGAGCTTAGCGTTAAGCAAGAGCTTTGTGGGACCCTGCAAAGGGAGGTTTGTTTGCTGCTGCTCGCCCTGGCGTGCCTGTGCTTGCTTGCTCTGCATTCCCCAGGGAAGCTGGGCTCCAGGGAGCCGTGTGGGAAGCTGGCTGCTCTGCTCTTTCTTTGATAAAGCAGTGGTTGAGTCCACCTAGGAGAGCACGGCTTTTGTGGTCTTTGTTTTGGCAAGGCGGCTCTGCAAAAGTAAATTGAGCTCCCTGCTTTGTAAGCTGGGATGATTTTAAAAATCTCCCTCTGCTTTTTGAAGTTAGTTGGAACAATTAAAGTTGCTGGGAGGCGATAAGTAGCAAAAGGCAAATTTCGGGCTGCAGGCAGTCTGCATGTGCCTGGGATCTGCTGCTGAATAAAGTGAAGCTACAGGAGGACAAGCTGCTGGGGTTATAACAGCTAAGGAGAGGCAAACACAGATTTTTCCTTTGTAGCGAAAATAAAGAGATGCCATTCTGCCTCCTTGCACTTGAACTCGTGCAGGTGAGGTGGAGCAGGGGGACAGAAATGCTGACACCCTGCTGCATCTGTAGGGAGGGTGAAGGAGTTTTGTGCACAGAGTGCTCATCACCCCAGCCTGAGGCCAGCCTGGGCAGGGCCACCCCAACACAGACAGCCCTGTACAGACCCTACAGACCCCCCTGGGCAGCCACCTCATCCCTGGAGCACCTCCAGGGCACAGGAGCTCAGCAGAGGATGCAGCTGCACTTACCCTCAAGTTCAAACCTTGCTGCAAAGACAAAAGCCTTGGGGGAATTTAGACGATTTTTTTTTTTTTGTTTGCTTAGCTTGTGGGAGCTTAATGTTTAATCATTGAAGAGGAGTGAGTGGGTTACTCATAGAATTGCTAGCCATGATTTCTGCCTTTTTTTTCCCTTTTGTCCTTTGTTCTTCCTTATCACAGATCTTGCATTTCATGGACCGAATTGGCTTCCTATTCCTATCACAGCCCACTGGTCCTGGATTTCTCAAATTGCAATTTTACAGCGTTCACAGGAATCTCTTCATTTAAAGAACTCAAATTAAGGAGTCAGGAACTGCTGGGATGGCTCCATAACCCCACAGGAGGAGGATGCTTCCCCAGCAGACAGGATCTGGTCCCCTCTCTGTGGGTGCCACCACTCCTGCTGATCAAGGAGCCACCTCTACAGGAGAAGCAATGCTGAAATTCCAGAAAATAATACCATTCCTGATTTCTCAAGGGAAAAAGGTGCAAAAGGAAAAAAACTATAGCTTAACTCCAAACTCCAAACAAGGGAACAGTTTGCTGTTAAGATTTTGGGATGCACCTTTATCCAAAAACTGTATCCTTAAAATAAAAATGTATCCTTAAAGCTGTAAAACAATGCATGGACCCAGAGATAAACTTGCAACTACACCAAGGAACCCTGCAGGGCTCTTCCCTAAAGGGCAGGTTTGTGCTCAGCACAGCTTGGGGCTCTCCCCAGCAAAGCTTCTCCTCTGTTCTCTCCCAGCCACAAAAAAACAGCTGCTCTATTTTGTCCTTGTTTTGGCCACTCTTTTTTCCCTTAGAAATGTCAGGTCTGGCAGTGGTTTGCCACTGCAAACCACTCTGATATGTTTTTAATGGAGAGAGACAAATTTATTTGATGATTTTGATTACTCTTGCTGGTTAATAATTAATTCAAAACAGGACCATAAGATACTTCTATTGAGTTCATACTGCTTTTAACAAAACTGAAGGATGCTTTTAACAAAACTGTAACTCAATTAAACCTGCAAAAAGGAAGCTATGACTCTTAATTGCCATCAATATTTATTTAATTTTTTTAACACTGAATCAGCTCTATGTCTATCCTTTCTAAACCTAATTAATCCTTGTGTTAGTGGTTCATAAGACATTATTTAACATCTGCAGGGGTATTTTTCCTAGAAGTGAAATCATTCCCAGTCAGGCACATGCCTCATGCCCCTACAGATCCTTGTAAAGATTTCTAAGGTGTGATGAACCTACTGAATGATCTAAATGATCAGTCAGTTCTGTGGATTTTTTTTCCCAAGACAAAGTAGGATGGACAGAAGCAGTCATCTTTCATCATTAATATCAGAATTGCACTAAAAAATTAAATTATGCATTTCATAGCTTAGCTATCTACAGAATAATAATAAAAACCCCTAAAATGCCACAGAACAGCCCAATGCACCTCCCAGAAAGGTTGTCATTCCAGGCATCAGCAGAAACAAAAATCCAACACCTTTACTATGGAAAGTGGGTCTCTACCTTTGAAATACAAACCCGCCAGGCTAACTTAGATAAATTTTATGGCTGGATGATCACGGTAGCTGGATGGCAGAGGTAGCCTTTGGCATGAGAACAGCTGTCAGCATCTGTCCCCTGGGGATGGCAGATGGCAGGAGCAGACTGAGCAGAGGTGCAGCTGACCTGGCAGTGCTGCTGTTTGCACAACCCCTCCGAGCTACTGCCACAACCTGTGGAGCTGGTTTTAGCAGCAGTGGAAAATCTGTGGAGAGCAAGGAAATGCTGAAAAGCCAGACAAGCTGGAGCAATATCTGCAGCGGCGCTGGGAGCTTTGGCAGAGAAATAATTTCCAGCAGCGCTTCAATTTCACCCATGTTCAGCCCTGATGGCAACAGGGCTTGGGAAAAGGGGTCCAGAGGAAAGTTGCTGTCTCCTAAAGCATCCTTGGTGTCCAAAAGGAGAGGGCAGGATTGCCTTCATGCCCTGTGGCAGGCCCTGGCTGTGCCCCAGGCACAGGGGCTGCTATCTCCATGTAAAATCCTGATCCCCACCTCTGCAGGGCTGGAGCTGCTTCTGGCTCCAGGTTTCCCTCCATCAGTGATAAATCCAAGGTGGATTCTGGATAGGAGCTGTTGGCAGCAGGGGATTTTATAGATCATGTCATAACTGCATCCATTACCATAAGAACAAACTAAGAGAGACTTATTCTTACATTGACTTTAAAAAGTCTAAATACAAGAGAGAATGTAATAAAGACAAAAGTTTTTAAATTGGTAAGACTCAATTTGGGTAGCTTTTGATGACAAAATATTCACAACTGATTTACAAGCAGAAACCCATTGTGCAATGTGTACCATGGGCAAAGGCTGTGGCTTCCCACACTAAAAATCAGAGCAGTTAGAAGTTACAAACACTGACATTTGGTCATATGTGGGATCGAATTTTGAGCTGTTTTAATTCCAATGGTCGATTTTAATCTTTCCTTCAATGTAAATAAAAAGGAACATTACTGAAGGCAGCAGAGTTTTTGGGATGGCACACAGGGAAGTATAAAAAGCAAATCATGCTGGGAGTTCCTGGGAGCTCTTCAGAAACCACGAGGTAGGAAAAATGGGGATTGTCCAAAAAGGATGACAGGCATTTCACCCAAGGAACAGGAATTATTAGTGCTGAAGCGATTGCTCAGAAACCAATCTAAGAGATTACAAAATAATTTCTCTGAAGGATATGTAGAACAGCACTCAAGGAACAGCCTGGGAAGGGGACACCAGCAGGCAAAAAAGCCATTTGGAAATGTCTCCAGAGCCTCATTGTTTCATATATTTCCTAAATCTAAACATTGAAAGATTTTTGCATTCCTTCTAGATGCTCTGAAATGATAACAAATATTTATATTTTCCATTTAAATGTAGGCAAAGAGGTGAGGTTTGGGTTGTTTTGGTTTTTTGGTTTTTTTTATATCTGCTTCAAGTCGTGTGATGTAATATGGTGGATTCTATAGGGATATCCTTATATTTTTAATAAATCTTTAGTAATAGTTTATTTTATTTTATGAACTTCAAAGTTACAATGCTAGCTGTTAGCCAGAGCCTCCATGCACTCCAACTCTTGAAAATTTTGTTAATGACTTTGTGGGTGACACAATCACATGCCAGTGGATGAGCCAAGGTGTTTTCTCTGGAGTTTTGGGCTTGAATGCTGCCTCTGTGCCAGCTCAGAGTTCCAGGTGATACCTGAACTGGCACAGCACCTGCCAGGGCAAGAGTGGGCTGGGAAAATTTCAGAAAAATCTGAAATTATCAGCTGAGGTGGTGCTGGTGCTGTCCTGTGTGTCACACGCCTGTGGCAGTTTTCGCACTGAGAGTCCCTGTAATTCCTCCTCTGATGTAAAACACCACATTTTAGACACTGCTGCTTGGATCTCCAACTGCAGGGCTGTTCTGCTGTGAAAAACCCTGGTCTAGGTCCCCTGTGTGGGCACCCCATGGGATTCATCCATGGCTGGGTGCCAGAGAGGGGCTGCTGGCACCAGCAGAGGGACTGTCACCACCTGGGACACGGCTCTGACCAGGTGGAGAAACCCAGAGTGCCATCACCAAGGGATTGCCCAGCCTGGGAATATCAGCCACAGCTAAGTCAGAAGGGTGTGCCAAGGGCAGGGCATTGCCACATACTCTGGGATCGTGCTATAACTGAATAAATTTTTTTTTTATTTTCAGTCTGTCATGATTTAACCCCAGCCACCAATCAAGCCCCACTAGAGAGACAGGGAGAGGACCCAGAGGGTAAAAGCAATTCTGTTGAATTGATTTAGTGCATGACTTAGGGCTCCATCTGCTCTGGTGGTCACTCAGGACAGGAGAGGCTGGAGGGAGCTCCTGTGCCCCAAAGCCAGCTCAGGTCAGGGCACTGCTTCTTGTAAGGTTTCTCTTCCACTGGTTCAGGTTGTTCCTGTGAAATACAACTCCAACCATGGCTTATGACAATTTAAAAGGCACATCCAGTACTATCTCCAGCCCTGGTCCTTTGAGCACTGGGACTTGCAGCAAAGTATAATGTTATGGCTCCTGGTAAAAGCACAAATGAGAGCAGCTTCAACCCCCAGCTTTACCCTGCACTGCACTGACTAATATAAATGTAAATCACCTCTGTAACATAGTGCATAGTGAAATATTAAACAAATAAAACACACAAAATAGTGAGCCTCTGCCTCCCATCCTGCCCAATGACAGCAGCAAGGCACTGTCCTGACCTGACTGCAGCAGTGTGAGCTGAAAGCCCCCCAGGCACTTTGCATATATTTCAGTGCAGAATACGCCCTTTTCTGAAGAAGATTAAGCTCTCATCCTTTAAGCTTTGAAATGAAATGAAAGCATTTCAATCTTTTTATTGCAGGCACACTGTATTTTAAAGACAATTCACTTTTTTTTTTTAATGTGGAATGGTTTTAGGTTAAAAGAGACAAAAGGGGGGAAAGGGGCTTTTTTGGTTTTTTGCTAATAAACCTTATATCTAGAAAGATGGAAGCAAAATTGAAAATTCACTGTTTGGTAGAAAATGAGGAATCACCATATGTATATTAGTATAATGCTATGCACATAGGAATGAGGAAAACAACTGCAACATAAGAATATTAAACTCCTAACGAACTCCAAGTGTTTAAATATGGCTTTCAGGGAAACAGAGTATTTAAAAGGCTGGGAAATTACTTCATCCCTGTATATCAGTGCTTATCCACAGCAGCTCCATCAGGGTGCTTTTCCACTTCAATATCAAACTAATAACAAGATCTAGCCACTGGCAGCTGAAGCTGAACGAATTCAACCTCCACGTGAGATTAAATTTCCAAGCTCTGTCAAAATAATTTCATCAGAACAGACGAAGTTTTAGCTTTAAAACGCATATTAAAGCAGCTTTTGAATTAAACTATCTGCTCATACGTGCAGGGATTTTAATGCTCCTGCTCCTTTCCTTCCCATGGGAGGCATGGAGAGGTTTGGTCTGCGTTGCCCTCAAGGTGCCCATCACATGCAGAGCTCTGCTGAAAGGCACTGACTGGAGGGAAACCTTCTGCAGGGCTTTAGCTGATTACCTGCAGCGATGGAGAGGATGTTTTTCATTCATTACCTGTTAGGCTTGCTCAGAAATCAGTGTCATCTTCCCCAGCTTCAGAAACTGGCCATAAGCAAGAGCCTACTCCAAGGTGGACAGGACAATTTCATTTCTCAGAGTCTGTCTTGCTCTCGTGTATTTTAGTCACAGAACTGGAAACCCTGAAATAGCAAGGCTTGTTCTTCCCCAGGTCACACTGGCTGGAGAATTTTTGGTCCCTCTCTCTCTGTTATGGCAAATAATTTAATTCAGTAATAAAAACTACCTAATTAGCCCCATGCCACTGCAGTAAAACTCAGACATTTATCCTCTGGGATGGAGTTTAATGACTGAAAAGCTTTCCTTGGTTGCTAACACTGAAGGTGTCAGCAGAGTAATGACCTTGCCTGGTCACAGCCTCTAAGGAAAGTAGTCCCATTGAGGTCAGCAACACCCCTCTCAAAATAGTGCACAGGAGGCATACTGCATGTGGATGGAATTTGCAATACTGAACCCATAAAAACAGAATATAGTGACAGCATTTTGCTCTGCACTCAGTAATTCACTGGCCAGGCTTTTTTCCTGTTTTCCACGGCAACATAACTGTTAGTTTTAACAAAACCGTTTTGTCCCAGGCCGAATTAATTTCTTTAGAGCTATGAAGTGAGGTTTTGTTCATAGCTCTTTATTTCTGCATATCTATAAAGCTGCTGAACTTCCTCTGCGGGGTAAAATTATCCATCATGAAAATACAATTAGAAAATTGTATTTCAGAATTTTTGGATATTTCTGCTTCTTTGCCAAGACATGCGAGTTGTGTGTTTATATTTACAAGATATGTATGTGATTTGCATATTTCTATTTGTATATTTGCATTTATATGGATAGATACATGCTGCTTCTCTGGTACTACTGTTGCACTGGGAGTTTCTACACCTTGTGAAATAAGCACTTGTTTTTTGAGGGTGCATATTACTGCAGGTCACTCACCAAATGCTATTTATTATAGTCTGTATTCTGAATAACTGAAATCCCAGCAGAAATTGGTGTCCAAACCCTCCTACCTGTTTCAGTGACAAGAATCACAAGCAGGTTCTGAGTAAAGGACTGGCACAGCAGGGGCCTGCCAACATTTTTTTGCCAGACTAGAAGACTGTTGTGGGGATACCTGCCAGCTCTTGAAAACTATGAATAGAGACAACTGGAGAGGAAAGAAGTGTCTGTCTCATAATTCTGTTGGAATATACTGGGCTCTGAACCAATTCCTGCACTGAATCAGTGGCATTGCATGGAGAAGAAGCCAGTGCAGACTTTGTGCTTGAATATTTTTAGGCATGGCAGGGTAGGTAAAATATAGATTCTGTCCTTTGTAATCTCTGCATGCAGAATATGAAAGTCCCTGGGTCACCCAGTGACTTCACACCCAAAGTTCACCTGTTTGTCATCACAATCACTTCCAGCTTTTGCATTTGCACATTCCACGGAGGTGAATACTGAAAATACTGAGCTGTTTCAAAGTCAGAGAGCTCATCTGAGTTTTAAGTAGCCTTTGCACCATTACAATTCATAATACCAGAACTATGAGAAACTTTCTACTGAAAGCAAGTTTTGTTTTAAATTGGGGTATTAGAGATAACCATATTTATGTGTTTACATCTGAGATTCACAACTCTTCATCTTCTGGTTGCCCACATGTGAATTTCAGGAAAATACTTCTGTGAACAGCACAAATGACAGAATATGTCTATATTAAAGTGTTTGTGTCTTTAATATAAGTTAAGCAAAGATAGTTCCCTATATACCTGATTGTCTCCTCACTGAATTGGGAGAATTAGGCCAGCCTAAAAGCAAAGTTGCAGTAATGTTCCATGATAGAAACTATGGTAATGTACAATATGAGGTTTGCTACCAAATTCCAATAAAATATACTCCTTCTTTTAAATGTAATCATCTCTTCAGCATTTTCTGAGTCCTGCTGTCAGAATACATGGTTCTTCAAACCTTGTGTGGGAGGCTGGAGAAAATATTTGCAAGTTAAGGCATATCAGACTGTAGGCTGCTATAGTTTTCATATGTTGTGGAATGGCTTTTGATTGCACAGCTTTTTGAGTGCAGAAAGTGTGTATAACTTTGTAAAAGGCTCTCCCACGTGCAGTGTGATGGCAGGACACATCCTGCAGTCATTTAATAGCTGCCACACTCCCCATAGTTCTGCCAGGATGAGAAATGTCTCTTTGGAACTTTAGTAGGGGAGAGATGTAGTGCTGCCCGCTGTTAATTGTCTTGCACTAACTCCAGTAAAACGCTGTTAAGTGAAAAAAAGACAAAAAAAAAAAAAAAAACAGTAATAATTGTGAATGAAGTGCAAACTGAAAATCTTGTGGCTCATGCAGCTGCAGAGTGTGTGACCTCTCCGGGGTTTGATAGGGAAAAGTTGCCATGGGAATGGTGTGGCATTGTTTGCGGCTGACTTCAGCTTTTATTGTTGTGCTCTGATTACAGCTTTTGTTTCACAGAGTATGGTTGTTACGTGCCAGCTTGAAACAAAGATGCATTTACAGGCAGCGGCAGAGTTCAAATGATTTCCATAATTAGAGATATCACTGCTTTAAGCAAGGGAAAGAAATTTCTGTGTTGCTATTTCAGAAAACACGAAGTTTTTCAGTATAAATTTAAAATCTTCTTAGAAAAGAAGAAACTTCCTGGTAAAACTGGTTAAACATCATTTAGGGAAATTGTCATTTGCTACCAGGGCCGATGGCAAAGGCTGTGAGGCAGCACCTGAGCCTCCAGGTGAAGGAGGCTCAGGTGTCCCAGTCCAGCTGTGGGATACACAGACCTCGAGGTTTTTGCCACATTAGCAAAGTATACACAGACATATATCAGCATCGTGATTTACTACATCCTTAAAGGTTGTTAGCTTCAGGATGTCCTTGAGAAAGGGAAGCCAACTGTGCTGTGTGTTCTACTGACTCATATTCATATTCAATTTGCCACCAGCCAGGACCCCCAGCCCCTTTCCAGGGCGTTGCTCTCCAGTGTCATTCAGAATCTGACCATACAACCAAGGTTGATCTATCCCAGGTGCAGAATCTGGCACTCGGCCTGTTAAACATCACGTGGCTGGCGAATGCTGTTCATAGAATCATAAATGACAAAGGAGTTTGGGTCGGAAGGGACTCAAAGCTCGTCCAGTGCCACTCCTGCCATGGGCAGGGACTTCTTCTGCTGTCCCAGGCTGCTCCAAACCCTGTACAACCTGGCCTTGGACACTTACAGGGATGGGACAGCCACAGCTTCTCTGGGCCTCCATACCCTCACAGGGAAGAATTTATTCACAATATGCAACATTTTCCTCCCTGCTGCGGCCCCTCCATTAAATACTGGATCAAATCCCCAGCAATCGGACTACAACTCCCATCATGCCTCGCGCGCCCGCCCCTGCCCTCACGCCGCACTACATGTCCCGTCAGGCCGCGGGGCGGCGCGGGCGGTGGCGCGTGCGCAGTGTGGGTGCCGGCGGTGCGGACGGAGGCGGCGGCGGGACCAGCTCGTTCCCGGTGCGGGGCTCGGGAGCGGGCCCGGGCAGCGCCCGGCTCTCCTCAAGGGGCTCCCGCACTGGCACCACTCCAGTAAGTGCCTCGGCGCGGGGCGGGGCTCGGCCCGCCCCGGGTGATGCCCTTCCTTCCGCGCCTGCCCGGTGTGTGACCGCGCAGGGCACTGTCCTGCTCCCCGTCCCTCCTTTTTTTCCTTTCCGTTTTCCCTGGAAGGCGCTCGGCGGGGCGGGGGCTCTGCGGCGCGGGGAGCCCCGGTGGCGCGGGCAGGGCGCTGTCACGGCCCCGGAGGTAAGAGCTGAGGTGATCTCATTGCTCGTCACGCTCCGCTCTCCCCGCGCTGCCGCGGCCGGGAGGGAGCGATGTTATCTGGGCAGAGCCCGCGGGGCTGGGGCCGTGAGGGTGCGGGGCTGGGGCCGTGAGGGTGCGGGCATGGGGCCGTGAGGGTGCGGGGCCGGTGCCGTGAGGGTGCGGGGCCGGGGCCGTGAGGGTGCGGTTCCCCCTCGGCTGGGCTCGGCTCTGGGATCTCCCAAAGGAGGGCTCAGTGCGGCTGGGACAGGCAGCGTGTAGCGCCGGGTTTGTTTCTGCCTTTGGAAGGCGCAGGTTTTGCACAGGGATGTGTGGCACGCTCTGAGCCGTGTTCTGCCTCAGCTGCAAGCGGGGCTGGTTATTTACTGAACCCAAGTGTCTTTAAATGGATAACTTGGCTATAAATGAATGTTAAACTGTAACCACTGTTGTTATAGGCGCAGTTTTTATCACCTGTAAAATTCCAGATAGGCATTTGACATGCTGCTAAACTTAACACAGACTTAAATTCTCTATGTGTTGTGCAGCTCCCTGGGGAGGAACTAATGCATGACCTTCATAAAAGGCATTATGTTATTGCATCAAATGTTTGCAGAGTAACATCAAGAGGACGGCAATTTTCTCTTTGGCAGACTGCTGCTTTGAGGCCTTCTGTAAGAAAAATATCTAATTTTCATTAAGCAGTGTATTGTGTTTATAATCAAGCAGAATGAGCAGTGTTCAGATGGGAAAACAGTTATTACTTTGTTACAGTGAGCACCTGAGTTAGGCGTCAGCACAGTGGTGTTGCCTGAGTAAAGCTGAGAAGTAGAATCTTTTCTATTTTTTTTGATTCTTAAGAGCTATATCACTTCATACTTCACCTTCTCAAAGCAGAGAGTCTTTTAAAGGCCTAGACAAATTTGCCTTCTGACAAATTCCTTGCTTTCCTGACAGAGGCTGTAATGTCTAGAAAGATAATTTTTCTCTTCTCCTTTCTCAATCCCATCCATGACCCTGCAGAACAGAGCCATATTTGCTCATGCAGTTTTGGGGCCTATGATTTGTGAGGAGCTGCTTCTCACTGTTGGAACCAAATCAGCAGGATTTGTTGGGTTTTGTGTTTTGGTGGTTGTTTTTTGATATATATTTGGGCTGCAGTCATTTTGGTGCAGCACAAACACAATCCTGACTGAGCTGGAAGTGTGTGTGGTTGCTCTCTCATGAGTTACTCTGTCTTACAGAACTGTGAACTTGCATTTTATGTCCATTCAGTCTTGTTTCCTCCTGCTTGTTATTTTTAGTTGAGAGAGTCACAGCAGTAACAATACATGAAACTATCAGGTTTGTGAAGCACAGAAGTGTAGAAGTGCAGTTTTTCCGTTTGTCACATGAGGAAGTGTTAGAAGTGAGCTGAAGTCTCTTAGTGGTAGGGAGAGATGCTGGGCTGATATTTGGAGGAGAGTCTTTTAATTCAGGGATGGATAAGCACTGATGCAGAAAGTGATAATTTAAGAAACAATACATGGGGGTTTTATGTATCCTGGATATCACTGAGAGCTGCACTGCTGGAGTCAGCTTTGCATAAAATATAAATCTTTGTGTGACTCACGGAGTTCTATTTGCAGTTATCAAACGTTGTGATTTGATTTTGCAAGCATAGAAGATTTAATTCCAAATTCATAAATTCTAAAGACATCTATTTTCTTGAACTATTTCTCTGCTTTAAAACTACATTTGGACCCATGTTCCATTGCATAGCTCTGCATTTTAAGGGTGAAATTAAAGCAAAAGATGCACTGTGGGTCGCTGGCAGGTGTAGTGCAGTGCTGAGATGTTTCAGAGGAGCAGCTGCTTTCATACAGATTAGAGAATAGGCAAAGAAGAATCATTCTATAAAGAAAATAGGCAGCATCTTCATCCTTTCCCTCCTCCTCTGTCTCTCCTCCTGTATTTATTTTTCCTCAGGAGTAGTAGCTGAGTGACAGAAGACAGACACACATGAGGAATACAGAAGGATGTGCATGAGGAAGAGACCTGAGTGCAGGAAAAGGCCTTGTTTTTTCCAGGTAGCTGGGGCTTGTTCCAGAAGGCAGCAGAGCTATCTCAGCTCAAATAAAGGCTGACTGCATGTCAGAGAGTTGGTGTAGAAGAGAGGAAGTGCAGAAGTCAGGTTTTATTGACTGTAACAGATTAGAAAGAACTTGAGGACATTACTGAAATGAGAACAGATCTCTGCTTGTAACAGTCTCCAGTGCGCTGTTGGATGTAGCCCAAACTGCCAGGCCTGCAAAATTCTTAATCTGTTTTAGTAGATTTAGAATTCCATCGATGTCTTTATTACTGACTGTTCCTGGTTATTTAAGCTGACAGTTATCATAGTAAATGCAGTTCCTCCAAAGTGCAGCAAACCAGCACTGTTGGGGAGTGAGTACATATTCTAATGAGAATGTCTTGCATGCTCTGCTGTGCTTTTGGATGTATCCAGCTCTACATCAGTGTTTAGACAAACAATAGCTTGTGATATGAGAGCATGTCTTTCAAGATGGGTTTTGTTAGGGTTTGGTTTTTTTTTCACTGATAATTATGAACAGTAGGAACACTCTTAGAAAATATTTACTGGGATTTGGAGCCAAGTGAACCTTTGTGCAGTTGTATAATTGCATGAAAATACAGGATAGTAAGTTATTTCAGTGCCAAAATGGGAATTTAGGTAACTGGCTTTGCCATAAAACACTCTTGCAGCGTGAAACAAGTGCTTGAGAAGTCACCAGGAAATCATATAAAGAAACACAACAGTCAGTTCATGTCATCTTTTGGTTTTGAAGCTAAATGCAATGGGATACAGCTAGAAGCATTGCTGTCAATAATTTATAAAATTATATAGGAAACCTAAATATCATAATCCTAGTGAGCTTTTTTGACATATGAAAATAACGTAACTGCTTTAAAAAAGTCACCTGCTGAAGAGGTCTGAGTGAGAAGAATGGTTCAGGTTTTGAAGTTATACTTCAATGCAGAGAATCACTGATGTGAATTGGAATGGGGGATATGGCTGAGCTGCTTCAAATTTTTTTCTGCTCTTACATTGATCTTTCAAATTAGGACTTTGAAAATATATAGGTCTAAGGTCATCTTGATACATGCTGTGCCCTAACTGTGAGAAATATTTAGGTACGTGTTGGTATAGGGCTCAATTCTATAAATAACACTTTCCTCTCCGTGCTAGGTAAAGCAGCAGGGTTTTGTTGCTGTTGAGGAAGGAAGCTGGTTCATTGTCTCAGCACTAAGCAGCATTTTCTCCCTCCAGGGACTTGCAGAAGCATCTAGAATGTGTAGGTGTTTCTTTAATCTTGGAGAAGGAACTTATTAAGCTTTCTGGTGCAGAACTGTATGAGCCACTTACTCTTAGCAGATGTTATCTGCACAAGTAGGGAGTTGCAGGTCTGGTAGACATTTGTGGCATTCAACAGTTTAAACAGTTTTCAGGTTTGAACATATGCCTTTGCCTTAAAATCTGAATAGTTTCAGGTATTTTATGTAGAAGAAAGGTGGTTCAATAGCGAGGTTGCTGCTCTGGGACTTGGGAAACAGGTTCAGCTCACTGTGTTGCCAAAAATCTTCCTGTGTGGCCTGGGACAAGCTGTTCCTGTGTCCCTCCATTCTCATACTGAGAGTGCTGAGCAGCAGCAGCAGCTCTGCATCCCAGGGGTGTTTGGGGATGTCAGGTTGGATGTGGCCAGGGAGGTGCTGGTGTGGGGCACAGAGCTCCCTAGTGCTGGGAGGGAGAGGCTGAGGACACTGCCCAAGTTAAAAAAATAGGGGTGAGCTCCAGACAAGAGGAGGAAAACCAGGAAAATACACTGGGGGAAAAAAGGTCTTGACTGGAAATCTCTGGTGTCACTTAGAGAAAGCAAGTCCTTAAAACTTTTAGGAGCCCTGCATGGCCTTGTTTATTTAACAGAATTTTAAAACAATGCTTAAAATACCCACACAAGCATGTGAATCTTTTATGTTGTGATTCTGCCACACAGGGGACAGTAGCAAAGCTCTCTCTGTTCCTTTGTTGGCTGTTCTCTTGTCTGGAAGATGCTTTTATTTCTAGCTAACCATTGCATCCAGATGTTTTGGATATCAATTTAGCTCATTTGTTCTGCTGGCATGGTAAGCAGAATTTCTAAACTGGGCCTGGTTTCCTGACTTTTCATGTGAAAGAGGTTGAGCTTTTCTACCTCTCCACTCTCCCAAAGGGAAAAAAATTTGCAGCCACCTCTAATAAGCAGTGTCTTTAGTAATGTTATAGACTTTAAAGTATTTTGGATTTAAAATATTTCTGGTGAAAGTAGGGCACTGTCATTGCTGTAAATTGAAAATGTAGACTAGACAGCAATTACCAAGCTTTGCAAACATGTTTTCGTTGTTGAGAGTCAACACTCCCAGGAACAGTCTCTGTGTACTGACAGATAGGTGATAAATTAATTCATTTAATATGTAATTGTTTTGATGTGTATGCTCTCCCTGGGTGCTTTGGTACCCACCACATTTACATCCCATGTCCAAGAAAATGTGTTGGAACTTGTTCAGACTAGTGACTTAATTAAATGTTCTTCTGTTAAGCACTAAAACAGTTACATGCCAGGTTTGTTGTAAGAGTGAGCAGTCCTCTTAAAACTGCACTTCAAAAGATGTTGTTCAATATGTTGGTTAACTCTTTAAGGAGGCTGAGAATGACAAATGGGAACTTAGGCTGGGCTAGTAATTCAACTGGCAAATTATTCCTATATCTGGTAGACTATGCCTGTGTGTGCAGCAGTGCTAGAAGGTTGGGTAACTTAAAGGATGTTAAAAATGTCTCTGCTGATGCAGGACTTCAGGGTTTGGTTATCTTGATTTTTTTATCATTAACCTTTTTCTTTTGTTTCTTCCTTCAATCAAGTTCGCTGTAGATGCTGTAATTTATCTGCCTTCCTAATTTGTGCTGGTGCTCTGATTTTTGGGTGGAGGAGCATGATTCCTTCAGGAGGTCCATTTGCTGCCTTTTTGTGGGAGTACAGAGTATTGAAAACCAGCCTGTTGCCTACTCACAGTACATCCAGGATTTCCAGGCTTGCTGGATTTGGGATTTTTCTGTGTGTAGGTCAGACAGCAATCCCACAAAGTGCCAGGAGCCTGCCTGGTACTTTTGGGATTTTTCTGTGGGTGGAGGGGTGTTATTCTCCCTGCACACCATAACTGAGGTTTTGAGAAAAACCTTTGTCAGTGCAAAGTAAAGCTGGCAGTAACTGGTGTTTGTGTCATCCCCACAAAAGAGCAGGAGGGTGAGGCAGAAGGCCACAACCAGGCATGGGCTGTACCTGACATGAGGACAATTGCCTGTGCTCATGGCTTGGTTCCAAGGAGGAATGCTGCTGGGAACGAATCCTGTGAGAAGTTGCAGTGAGTGATGTGCTTCGAGTGAAGTGTTGGTGTGCTGGCACTGTGCTACAAAACCTGGCATGCAGAGCAGCTTTCGCTTTGTGGGGTTTATCTGTGTGTTGGGTGAGACTTCTGTTAAATATGCCGGAGTGGGGTTTGATTTTCTTAATTTAAGGTGTATTTAAAAAAGGGGAGGGGGAGGTAATGTCCCAAAAACTTTGCCATTTGATGAGAGCTTAATTTTCCCCTCCCACCTTGGTAAACAGCAGCTGGTGTATTCTGTAAATGCACATTGGTTCTCTTACATGAAACAAAGCCCTGTTCTTCCTAAAGAGCTTTCACTACACTTGCACTGACTGAAGAGCTCTGAGATTCCTCCTAATCTCTGGGAATCCTTGGGTAGTACTGATATAAATCAAAAGTGAGTTGGATTCTGGGGAAAATATCAAATCTTTAGAGTGGAAGGATTTTTGGCCCACATAGTGGATTATACAAGGAAATGAATATAGTCTGTAGTATAAATATTAAAATAAATGAGGTGAAAATTGAACAGCAATGATTTTTTTTCTTTCCAAAGTTTTTATATAGGTGAACTGTTGCATTTTTCTTTATTCGGCATTGAATTTCTAAATTAGATCTACAAAATCAAAATTCATAATCAGTTACTCGCTTTGTGTGCTTTGAATTCATTAAATCCTTTTCTATCTGTAAAAGGGGTCAAACCAAATATTCACCTGATAATGTTCTTTTCATTATATGATATTGCCATGAACAGAAAAATCAGTTATTTACAGCCCTTTCTTTAGCAACATAAGAGTATCCTCTGGAAACTGAAGATATTGCTAATTTCTTAAGCAGCTGTCCTTTCCATTTCTTACATACTTCCCAGGAAGGTCTGTGTTTATTTGTACTGCTGAGTTTATACCCAGGATTCAGAGTATTAATCAACAAGACTAGCTCAAAAATAGCAAATTTCATTATTCAGCCAGCCTCACCTTCTTGTATTTGACTTCCTAAAGTCAAATAAGCTTCACCAGGACTGGTAGTTTGAGTCAGAATTTGAAATAGTTGGGAGTGTGTGGAATTCAAGTGCTTGGAGTGGTTGGCCTAGATGAAACATTTATTAGTTTATTATTGAAATTAAACAGGTTTTTTCCTAATGACTAACTAGTAATAATAAGTAATCCTAATAACTAATGTGGTTATTTCCTGCTTAATTTTTAATTTGTTTTGGTTGTCATGAATGGACACTTTCTATAGACTAAGTGTGTAAGCACCTTCAAGAACAAGGCCCTAATTTGTCTTATTTGGAGTTTTGTAGATGGCATTTATTTAAAATATTGAAAAAGCCAATTAAAAAAAATTAGAGTAATTGTAAATATGAATCAACTCTAAACTTGCATTTTTAAGTGTTTTAACTATTATGTAACTGAAATTAATACGCATTTAAGATCTTGTTTTAAGGCTTGTCAAAGTGAATTAGAGTAACTATATTTTGTTTTATTGTATTTATCTCTGGTTATATCTCATTTTGAGTAATTATGTTATCTAGAGGCTTAATATAAAGTGATGAACATTACATCTGACTGTTGTAAAGACTTGGTGTTATTGAACATATTCTATCACTGTCTCTTAGCTTTGTTATTTTACTTCATTGCCTTGTAAGCTGGTCATCACTCATAAGTTATTAATGGATTTATTTCAAGAGTGTTTTTTTAATAATGGCCTTGTTACACAGGATGCTTCCTTTTATTTGTGTTAGCTCTGTGCATTTAGAGGGACAATTAAAATAATTGCTTTAGCTGGGCAAAAACCATTAAGGTGAGGGGTTTTTTTTTTTGTTTGTTTTGTTTTGACTTAAAAGATCAGTGATAGAGTGATAGAGAGGAGTTCTGCATCCTGTGCAGTGCATTTCCTCATTCCATCATATCCCAGAGCCTTTGGCTGCTATTGCAAATACCTTGAAATGGAGGAAAATAGTTCAGTTAAGAACAGGAAACGTCATTTAGAGAAATTTCTGCAGAAGTTTTTGAGGAAGTACCAGTCTGTTCCATCATGGAACTTGTAGATCAGTATTTGAGATGGGTCAGGGGGTGATGGATTCAGATAACTTCAGAACATTTTCCATAGAACTCCAGATTTCCCTTACAACATATTGATTTTTTTTTTTCTGAGGTAAAAAGTAACATTACATGGTAGCATTGAATAAAATTCAATCATTTGACTTGCTGAGGTACACTGGAAAAGATGGGAGTGGTTGGTTTGCCCTGATTTAACAAGTGTTCCTGAAAGACAGCAGATCAGCATTTTGAACACAGAATGAGCACTGGATAAGACTGAAGTTCAAGATAAGGCTGCTGGTTTTGTTAGATGATTCATCCCTGCAGTGATGATTTTTCTATACTGTGGTCTGCTTGGCAGTTGGATTAGGTACTGGGGGAGGGATGTATCTTTTGGCATTCCTCATAGTTTGGTCAGGGATAGGAGAGGTCAATGCCACTTGTACTAAAGGTTTTTTAATTTGGAAAATTGATTTCTGCTTAAGAGTTTTTTTCCAGATGAATGCTGGCCTTTTGCAGCTGTTTTTTTCTTTCTTTTTGACTACTTTAGAAAGGGAATCTGAGTTTAAGGGGCAGTGTAGAGACTTCCAGTTCTCATTTTTAGATGCAGTTAAAAAGTTGATCATAGGCTGCTGGCAAATCAAAGTCACATCTTCCCTGTTAACAGAAGTATCCAGTGTCTGCTGTGCCCTCCAGAACAAAAATCAGGCAGTGGAGGATCTTTGGGAAATTGGAAAGCTGGGCTTGTATTTTAAATCCATCAATTCTGAATTATCTTTTGTTGTCAAAAGAGTTGCAGCCAAGTCACCTCTCCAGCTGCTGGATTAGTTGTTTCTGGGGGTTTTTTTGGTTATGTTTTTGGTACTTTGGAAGTTGTGTGAAAGGTGAGCAGGGATTTATAGTATTGTCTCGTAGTGTAAGTGTAAGCCTGTGCTGGAAGGTTTTCAAGGAAATAAAGAGAGGTTTGAGCTACTGTCTCTTGGAAGATTGATGTGACTTGTTTTCAGAGGCTGCTCTGAGCTGCTTGTCTTAGGGCTGGAATTTCCCCCTCCCCACTCCCTTTCCTCGTCCTGCATGGTCACAAGAAGGAAAGCTTTCATTGCTGTGTTCTTCAGGGGATAACAGGGCAGTCTGAACTCATCCCTTCCCTCGGGAGGCACTAAGTGGTCACTAAAGGAGGTGACCAGCTGGGGAGCAGCTGATTTACAGCAGGAAGCTGAGAGTAATTGCCTAGGCAAAAGCCAGGAGCCCTCACTAATTAAGCTGTCCCTGGAAGTGCAGGAAAGACTGGAGATCGCTGGGGATGCTGCTTTACCTTCCCTTTGTGGTGCTGGAGCTGCTGTAAAGAGCAGAGCTTAAAAAGGGAGGTGGGGAGGAGGGCTGGGCATGACTCATGGCATCATTTTATATTTATCAAGTGGAGGTGTATGAATGTTGTTCTTCATTTCATAGGGATGAGTAAGTAGGTAATGGATGTTTCTTAGTCTTTCTAGCTGATAGAAAAAGAACCCCAAAGTCATCTCCTAGGGTGAGTTAACCCCAAAGTTCCAAATGTTAAAGAGCAGGAAGTAGAACTGTTCTTCTAAATTAAAAAAATGAAAGTAATAAAATATACCTGAAGCTTGGGGAAAATACATGTAAAATAGAGATATTAAGTGGCCTTTTTGTATTTCTTAATCAAGGTCTCCTGTCATAGTGCAAAACCTATTTCATGGTCTTTTTATAAAGACGAAATTCCACTTGCTTTAGTCAGCCGGTGGTCCATGGTTTGCACCTACCTGTGGAAATCAAGTCAAAGGAGAGATTGGGCCATAGAAATGTTATCTGGCACCTCACTTCAGTCTTGTCTAGGCTTTGTACTTGAAGATACAAAGGCTGCAACCAGTCTGTAATGGAGGTGAACTCAAGAACAGGTGCTGGTGGGAAACTAAAAATAGGAATGAATGTGGGAGAGTTTAAGCCGTGTGTTATAAATGGTGAAGAGGAGATGCTCATGTGCCTCTGCAGGTCCTGCTTGTGCAGTCATGCATTTACAGTGAGGCTGGGGAAGGTGATCTGGGATTTTTATTTATAGTGGTGCCCAGGCTGCCCTGAGTGTGGGATATAAATGTTGGGGAATGTCGGTGTGTGTTGTACCTCAGAGGAAACGAGCGGGGAAATCTGAGAGAAGCTGGGCTGGTGAGGTATGGACCTCCTAAATTAGCACCCTGCTGCTGGAAAGAGGGATGTAAGGCTTCAAAAATAAGTGACACCTCCTGTTTGGATTATAACACAGCCCTCCAGGAAAGAATTCTAAGGAGCTGGGAGTTCTTACAGAGTGTTACTATACACCACAAAACGGGTTTTCAGAACATCTTTGTTTCTGGAGGATTGTGGCAAGAAGCAGGGGGAATTGGGCCACGGGGATGTTTTCACTGAAGTTAACACTGTGGCAATGACCCACATCTCCAGTGCAGGGAGGGAAGGCAAAATGAAATGAAACTGTATGTGATCTGTAACAGGTTTGATGCCTTCAGCCTTCCTGAGAGCTCATAATCTTTTTATAATGCTTGATTCTAGAAGTTAATACACTGTTCTGTGCTGCAGGAAATAACAAAGGGTGCCTGTAATAATGCTGTAAAAATGTACAGACTTGGAGATTTTTTGTTTCATAATGGCTTTGAATAATTTAATGAAAAATCTCATCTATTTAAGACATGATCTATATTCTGAATACATTTTTAAGTTGAAGTTCTGGTGAATTCTTAGGCTGGTGGTCTTCCAGCCAGATTTCCTGCTGTAAGGAATTAAGAGTTCTGCAATTCCTTGTATGAATCGTGGCAATTCCATCAATGCTTTTTGGGTCTGTCTAGAGATGTCAGGAGGGGGATCATGGTGGTGGCTTTGTCATGTGTTCAGTTCCTTTAGTAACTGGAAGAAAGACACAAATCTATTTTTTTAAGAATGCTTATTGCAAATTGTGGTTCATTAATGAAGATTGAATAGAATTGCTGTTAATTTACAGAGGAATCTTGCCAAGGTGTAATGTGTAGAAGCAGACTTTTAAAAATGGAAAAGAGTTGTGTGATATTGTGTTAGATTTCAGTTTATTATTAAGTTAAAGGGGTTTTTTTGTCTGTTGTTCTTTAAGAACATCAGTCTGGTAGAATATCAGTCTTTAATCCCATGAGGAATTTAAAACTAATTTGAAGAAAACAGTAGTTATACAATTTACATTTTTACATTAGTGTTAGTTTATGCTGTATTTTCATTAGAGCACAGATATATCAAATAGTATCATTTTGTAGGCTTGAAATCAGCTAGTAGTACTTTGAAATAGAAAATCTTTATTCATTTAGGTTTGAGGTTTTTTTCTTCTGTGAGAATTTGTTTACTGACAAATAAGAAAAAACTTCTGAGTTTTGTCTTTTGCCCTAGAAAAAAAATTTTCAAGTATTGGAGTAGTTCAGCTTTAGCTAATTGTATGTTCATAATGGAGCATTATGAGCATCCTCCTTTCATTTTCCTTGAAAGGTTTTCTGAAACATTGATTCTCTTATAGAGGGAGAGTGCTTTGAAAATTCAGTTGGTTTTATTCACGGATTCTTAATCAATCCGTATCTTGTTTCAAAAACAAGTTTTCCTTGTTTCCTTTTCTTCACATCTGCAGAGAACACAGCTTTAAGTCTGCTTAGACAGGAAACCAGCCACCAATATTTGCTTTTTTTTTTAGGCACAGGGCTTTTCTGGGCTTCATAAATTGTTGATATGAAGCCTAGAGGGTGTCCTGGAAATGCTGGGTGATTTTGTTGAGGGACCACCTGGCACAAATTAGAACAGTATTGATAAATGGGAATTTTTATATTCATTTAAATGCAAACAAGGTGTGGTGCCAAGTTTTGCCAGATTTGAGCTGTAATTTAGAGAACAGCTACCCTTGAGCTTGCCCTCAGATGTGTTGTTTATAGAGATGTTTCTTCAGCATGAAGTGATCCCAAGAGCCTCAGTTGAATTCCTGATGAATGTTTGTTAAAATAATGATATTGTCCTGAGAGCTCAAGTGTTTATTTTTGTGGTCCTTATAACTGTAACTTGGTTACAGAACTTGACTTAGATCTGTGATATTTAAATTGTGAGGAACACACCAAGAAAATTTAGATTACATTGGTGAATTTTCTTACTTTATTGAAGAATAAACCTTTGCATATTTAAACCATTGTTGCTGGTGATAGACATTTTAAAAACTGTTTCTCAAAGTGATTGAGTCAAAAATTTGCTTGTGTTCTAGTGAGTCCTATAAAATGACAGGTGTAAATACAATTATACATTTACATGTTTGTATATTGATCCCCTCCCCAAAAATGTGGATATCTGAGTCCCTAAAATGAGCACTGGTTCTCTCCTCAGAACAACACTTGAAAAACTGTCTTATGTACAAATAATTATCAGGTGTCTGTCTCATTGTATGTGTAGGTAAATGTATTTAAATCAAGTAACCTTAAAAAAGCATGAAAGATAAAGACTTTAAAGAAATGCTAAAATGAAACTTCCATATTATTGCACGATTAAAGCTGGAGAAGTTGGAAAATTATGAAAAATGTGAAGTGCTTCAACCTCCTGTGTCTTACATTAGTATTTTTGGATCTGTACTATTTCTGAATTTTGTAACAAAATGTGACAACTGAATCATTTCTTTCCTGCCCTGGGAAAGATTGGCATCAACCTGATTTTTATCATTTTTAGTTGAGTATGCAGATTTATCTTTGGTCTTACAAGGCTGGCTCTTAAATAAAACGACTGTCCCATAAAATAAAAGGAAGCAAAACCCATGCTGCAAAAGGCAAAGCCATAAAAGGTGAATGGTAAAATGGTAATAGGTGGGCACAGTGCAGCTTTTAATTTAATTTTTTGAAGCAAAACAAACTAAAAGCCAGAAAACACCCCAGAACAAAAGCCAAAATAAAAGCCTGGTACAGTCAGACCTCAGTACCGTGAGCAGATGGTGTTCACATCTCTGTTGGTACCATACAGCTTCATTTTTCCTATTTAGTGTGTGAGGATGAAAATATGCCTTCTTAGACACAGACATGAAGTGCTTTTTGTAGGAGAGAAGAGAAATGTGAACAATGTTTCTAAAAGCTTTTTTATTGCATTTGCCTAAGCAAGATATGAAAAGTTGTGTTGGGCAGTTGAGCTCCTGACAGAGATTCTTTCTTGGCCACAAGAGGCAATGTCAGAGGAGGAAGTGTAACCCCACCACTGTCTCAGTTTTGTGCATGTTGTGAAGGAGAACCTTTATTTTTCAGTGATCTTGTAAAAGGTAATCTTGATGCTCATCTGCTGCTTACCCCTTGTAACTTTACATTTAGGCTATTAAATCTAAATACATGCTTTGAAGAAGTATGAAAGTCCTGTCTGAAAATTCAGTGCTGGTGGTGTGGGGAGCAGCTACGCTTTGCTTACCCTTCCGTAGAAACTTCTTTAAGGTGCTGGTTGAAACTGCTCAAAATGTCATGGGTAGGCACAGAGCAGTCTTAAAATTAGCAACCAGGAACTTTGCTTACCTCCTGTGCTTCTTGTTGTGCAGTGTGATGTCCAGGGTCAGAAATGCCTTATGTGGATCGCCAGAATCGCATCTGTGGTTTCCTAGACATTGAGGAAAATGAGAACAGTGGGAAATTCCTGCGGCGGTACTTCATCCTGGACACACGGGAGGACAGCCTGGTGTGGTACATGGATAACCCACAGGTGAGCTGCTCCTGGCAGGACTTGCCTGCTTGGTCTCAATTTTGGATTTTCTAATGAATTTGCTGAAGGAAAGTAAGGTTCTGTATTAAGGACCTGGAAGCTGGGGAAAAAAAAAAGTCATTGGTGTCAGTGAAATAATTGTACATCAGTTTAATCTAACCAGATGAGCCAAATCACACACCCCAGTGTTTAATTCACCTTTAACCTTATGTGGCAGTGTGTGGTTTTCCTTGCATTATATATTCCTTTTCTTCAATGGCTCAGTTATTGAAAAGCAGTTTTTAGTGAAACCTGCAGTTACAATCCAGCATGGATGATGTATCAGTGAGGACAGCTTGGATCCATTGTGATGGGGAGCAGCCTTTGGATAAAAGCTACTTTTCCAATGTACCTGCATCCCTGTGTTTTCTAGCAGAGGGAAGAACAGATGATTGCTCAGGGTTTGGGCACAGACAGTGAGAGCATAGGATCCAGGTCAGCTGACAGCTGCCTGCCAGAAGAATATCCATGTACCCTTCTGCCAGGAGCAGCAGGGTTAAAATCATGAGTCTGCTGTTCAAAGGAACCAGCAAAAACAAAATGTAAATGAAGTGCAGCTCGATGGATGGGGCTTGTGACTCAAGCATTTAGCAGTTCTCACTGAGGAGAAAAAGAATTTGTGCAAATAACAAAGACTTCAAACATTTGATTTCGATGAGTGAAAAGAAGCAGCTCAGGGCATGTGGACAAAATCTGGAAGTGCTGTAGAAATTGCAGTTCCTCAGGAGTTTTAAGACTTAATGATATTTGCTGTGCACACCCAGGCCTAGGTTAGGCCTTTTATTTCACGTGTGTAAATGAAAGGGTTTCTTGCAAGAGGCAAATTGAAACTTCTTGATTTTCTTCCACGGCTGTAATTTTGAAGAACTACGGAGTTTTTATAACTATGTGAAGGCCTTGCTAAATCCCTGAAGTGATTGGAAAATATGTGAGATGGCCTTTGAAGTATCTGACATAATAGATGAATGTCACTTCTTGTCCCTTCCGCCTGCCCTGGTCAAAGTACATGAGACTCCAACATCTGTTAAGGAAAAAGTATTCTTTCCGGATTTCCTGGATGCAGACCCACAAGAATCCTTTTTCCTCTAGTAAAATACATAAACCTCTGAAACAATTACTGTTTGTATTGTTTCTAGCAGTCTTTCTGTCTTTAGTTAGCAGATGTGTGTATAACAAACAAGTAGTTTAGATCCTGTTTCAAGAATGCATTGTGCATTGTCTATAAAAATATGTAGGATTTTCTTTTTGTTTGTGGGATTACCTGCTTTTTATGCATAAACACTGACTGTGGCCTGAGAATAAACTAGTTTCACTTTGTAACATATGTGATTTGTTTCAGAATCTTCCCTCTGGATCTCCACCTGTTGGGGTCATTAAACTTACCTATATTTCAAAGGTAAGATTATTAATATGTGAAACACTCATTAAATTCTCAACTTCAGACAAATTTAAATGCCACTCACTCCTTTTGCTTCTGTGATACTCCTGAATTAGAGAAGTGTTAAAACACTTCAATGGGTTCAGGAGAAAATAAGAACAGATTAATTACAGTGTTGTCTAAGTTTATTTAGTGATTTCAAACAGCAGCTCGTTGTGCTCATAAAATTGACATTTCAGCTCTTTATGAGTATTTGAATTCCCATTAGTCTTGGAGAAAAGACAGGCCATTTATGAAGGGGAAGATATCTTTGGGTGTGATACCTTGCAAGTAATGATGACTTGTAGTAGACAGGGCAGAAAAAATTCTAAAAAATGTTTTGTTCTTTGCACTATGTACAGTTAGTTCTGAATATGTCTGAAAGGGAACTGTGAACTAAGAAAGTTTCTGTGGTGAAATTTGTAGCAGATACTGAATTAACAAATCAATAGAGAAAAATGTTTCACCTTACCTTGTCTTTCTTCTCATTTCCCATTCTTCCTTTGCATTTTTTTGTCAGTACTGCATCTTCCCACTTCCTTGTTTGTCTTTCATTTTTGTCTGTTTTTAATTTTCTTTATCATTGTGCCTAACCACCTTGGCTATGCTGCTAATCTTTGAATTTACCCACTTGAAAGAGAATAAAAGTTGTGATATCTGATGTGTATTTTGTGACATTTATAGTCTTTATTTCCCTTCTAGGTTAGCGATGCAACTAAGCTGAGGCCAAAGGCAGAGTTCTGTTTTGGTAAGTTTGGCATGTGCTGTGTGCATTGAGTGCCTTCTTCAGAAATTTGGAACAAACATCATGTTCTGCAGTTCTGGTACCAGCTACAGCTGGTAGTGTTTAAAAAATAGCTTACATTCACTTTCTTCTTTAGTGTGATGGAAGTGTTGGCTTCCTCATAAGATGTTTTTGTGTTTTTTTCATATTACAGCTTAATGAGGAGTAGGTGAGAGCTGTTTTTTCAGATGTCTGAAAGTTTTGAGGCATTAATAAGCAATGAGAGTTGCTTTCAGAAATGTGGCCTGCCTGTCAGCTAGGAAGGCAAGAAATTTAACTATTTCTATTAACTAAATCGATTTCTATTTAACTAAATCTATTGTACTGATGAAGGAGTTGATTTAATTGATCTAAAAATACTGTCAGCCAATGCTTTTAAGTCAAATTTCAGCTTCTGTTGCTGCACAGTAAAAAAAAATAATTCTTGAGGTGCCTTCTAGGTTTAGATTTGTTTAAAATTTATTGAAACTTTAGATAATCCTAAAGCTTCTCCTGGTTTTAGGCAAGTACCTGATGTCAATTCAGTGCCATCTGCAGATTGCTCTGCACATCTGTGGAGGGCTTTGTCCTCAGCACTTTCTCCTGTCAGTGGGCCAGCTCTAGAACACCTTAATGATCCAAGATGCTGGCTTAAATATCTATAGTTTATTAAAGAGTTTTTCATACTTTGTGGAGGAAAAATATAAACTTATTGTCTTTATATTCAGATGGTTTTAATGGCTGTTCACCTGAAAACCTGTTGAGGAATTAGCCGTGATTTTTTTGCTGTTACGCTGAAATGTGTTTGTACTTTTTGGATAAGGGATGCAAGGTGTTGTGAGGTAGAGATATAAACTCACTGAAATATTTTTCTCTGCCAAGTCACTAAAGTAAAATAAAATTTGTGTTGTAGCTATCTTAAAGTTGTTTGGTCCTGTGCATCATATACTTAGTAATTAACACTGATTTTTCCAGCAATTTAAAAAAAAAATTAAAAAGCAAATTAGTGACCATAGTCACGTTCATAATGTCACAAGGGATAACAGATTCTGGGCAGAGGATTAAAAGGAGAAATTGTAGAAGTCCCCAGGTACTTGTCACCTGGGAAATTGAGAAAGAGGAAATGGAACTGTAGAATATTTTGATAAAATTCAAGGCTTCATTTCTGTGTCAGAAAAATAATTTTTCCAAGTTTGTATGATGCCATTTAAGTGGAAAACTTGAATTACTTTTTTAGAGTAAAGCAATCAAGTGGATTTCTGTGTTTTAAGATTACTTTCTAAAATAAAACACTGTAGAGCACTTAAATACTTCAAATGGAATTTTCATCTGAAATCAAATCTTTTCCTAATGTTATTAAGTTTGCTCTTAAATTTCAGTGTTCTTAACTTTTCATAATGGTTTTCAACAGTTATGAATGCAGGGATGAGAAAATACTTTCTACAAGCCAATGATCAGCAGGACCTAGTTGAATGGGTAAATGTTCTGAACAAAGCTACCAAAATCACAGTAAGTGGTTGAGTTGATATTTAGCAGTGCTTTCAGATGGTGACTGTCTCAAGGTGCTTAAATGTAACCTTTGCCTCTAGCTTCTATCACCACAAACAAGTCTTGACTTGACTTTGCAGTACCTGGAGAAACTGTAGAGAACTCCCCCTAAATTTGAGTTTAACTTACCTTTTGGAAATTGGACAAAAGATAATCTTTTTAATTACAGCATAGAATTTTTTCTAATAATTTAAAATTAACTGTGCATACTTAATATTATTTGAAATATCCAGAAGACACTAGCAAACAATGAAAAGAGACACATGCTTTTACCTGCTGTCAAAAGTTGGTATTTCTTAAATTATCACTGAAATATTGATCAAGCTCCAAAGGTTCTCTCCTGATTTTGAGTAACATCCATGCAAAGAAACATTTATGGTTCTTCTGGTAAATGTTAAATTACTTTTCTGGATTGTACCAGGACAAGTTGTTATCTCATGACAGAAACCCCCACGTGTTATCAGTGTTTTCAGGGGCAGAAGTTATGGTTTTGTTTTCTCCAGATTTGGGGAAGTGATGACAGTGAACACTTCTGAGAGCACACCCTGACAGAGAAGGGGTTCTGAGCATGGGTGCATGCATTTGTGTTTGTTGTCAGTGACTTTCTCATTCTTGGTTATCTAAGGATGATTACATGAGCTCTTCACGTTGTTTTAATATAGCCCATTCTTTGGAGTTATAAAAATGCTACTGCTAGTAATAAATTTAAAAAAAACAGAAGTACAAAGCCTTCTCACTTGGCTTTTTCATAAAGAGGACATACCACAACCAGGCCTGAGCTGTTTCCAGTTGAAGAAATTAAGTGAATAAATAAAGAAATAAATAAATGCATCAGTTTAGAGTGAATGCTACTTATCATCTGTTTATCTTGCATTTTAAATGGCTGGTGAAATCACTAGTATTTTGTCTTTGAAGGAACAAGCCTTTGAACTGTTCATCTGTTTACAGCTCGAGTACAGTATTAAGTATGGCCAATTATTGAATCAAATAATTAAGATCTCTCGTTTATTAATTTTAATATGAGCATTACTTGCTGCAGATTGTAATCTTCCAAGATTCATTGCATGTTTTAGTCCTCTTGAGTGCTGATAATGTCAGAATGACTGTGAACCTCTGCAGCCTAGCACACTGTGTACCCGTTTTTGAGTGCAGTTTGAAAATGCCTTTGTGTGAGGAGGTGGTTGTGGGCTTGGTCTGCAGCATTTTCTGTAGGAGTTTGTGACAGATGAAGCACTTGCCCACAAAGCTGTGGGCAAGCCACTGCTCTTGACAGGCTGAGGCTCATGAGTCTCTTGTCCTTCAGTGCTAGACTTGGCTGGGGATGGAGTCACTGTGGCCAGCAGGACACTGTCCTGGGCTGACACCTGCTCTCAGCACTGTCTGTACTTCTCTGCAGGCTGCATTTTGTAAAATAAGCAGTCCTGGACACAGGAACTTGAATCACAAACTATAAAGTAGCTTTGGTTTCTTGTCTAGATCAGTTCAATTCCAAGTTCTGAATGTGTCAAAGTCTTGGATGGACAATTTGTGTGTCCTTCTTTCTGGAGGAGTTTGGATGTCTTCTGTAAATACCCAGTAGGTTGCTGTGTGGGGTATTTGGGTGTGAGACTTGATCTCTTCTTGTTGAAGTCACTTCAGATTTGCTATATTAATATTAGAGGTGAAGGAGATTAGAAATGAAAAAGGTCTGGTGGTCAATGCATTCCTTAGGTTAAAGAAGTTTACTCAGAAAACCAAGTAAATATTTTAGGTCAAAACACAGGGAAATCAAATTCCTGTGGAGTTTTGATGGCTTTAGTTCCACATTTGAGAGAATTATCTAATAGTTACTGATAGGTAGGCAGGGGCATTTTGGGCAGAATTTAGCAGTATATGTGTGATTAATGGGAGCAGTAACACAAGCTTGATGCCAAGTACATGTGAGGACAAATGTCACTGCTCAGACACCCTGTGTGACCAAAGTCCCAGTTTATGGCCTTGCTGTGCTGGCTCTGCAGGCACTGGGGCGTCTCCACTTTCTTACTAAAACTGAAAGCAGCTAAAATGAAGCTAAAATAAAGAACCAGTTCTATAAATTAGCAGTGCTTCTTGAAGATTAAGTGAAGCACTTTATGGCAAAGCTTGCAACTGATTTCATCCACTGAAATGTCTTTATTGGCACCACTTTTCTCTTGAGCACTAAAGCATAGTCATTACAACAAATCTTTGTGTAAGCAATTTTTAATCTTTTGCAATTAATGACCATTTGTTAAATCCTGCTGAAAATGCCTCGAAATTCTTGAGGAATGCTCAGGGCTTTTTTTCATGAAACTGGTGTCAATTCTCACATTGCAACTGCAGGTACCAAAGCAGCCTGATCCTCTCTGCCAAATGGATAATGCAAATCGTCAGGCTGAAAGCCCAGGTGGAAAGAAGCAAGTCTCTTACAGGACAGAAATTGTTGGTGGTGTTCCCATCATTACACCCACCCAGGTAACTCCTTCCAAACAAGTGACACACAAAGCTGTATTTTTATATGCACCTCTTATTCATACTGAGTGGGGGCTCTGAGGATTTATTCCCTTTATACAAGATTTTAAAGAATTGCTGGAGTACTGATTTTTTCTTTGCTCACATGTACCTGTTAGTATATTAATAATATTTCTGTCTGTGTGAAATTGTTGGTGTTAACAATGATGAAGTTCTGCCCCTTTAAGACAAAAAAGGGGGAAAAAGTTGTAAAGAAAAGTGGGAAAAAAAGTTTGAGAGGCTGGACAAGTTTATGGAAGTAGAATCTGTGCAGTGCTAAAGATAGAACTGAAACTGTTGCTGAAAGTTTCCTGAGCTGAAAATAGTTACAGATTAGATGAATGTCATGTAAATGACATGTGTGTTCCCAAAATGTGTTTAAAAAATTGGTAAATTCTGATGTCTTGTGGTCCTAGAAATAACTTTTTGTTTGCTGTAGTCACCTCTAATGTTTTACCCATGTTACAAGTTTGCACTAAACACATGCATGGGTTTAAATTTGTACCTTTTATTTTACTGAGTTTGTCAATATTATTTGAAAGTCCTCAGCACTTTCTTAGTTTAGTCTCTAAGAGCAGCTTTCAAGGACTCAGTCCTTGTTGAGTCTCAGTTGTCTCTGGAAATCAGTTAAAATATTTTGTTCTTTCAAATTGGAAACAGGATTTGTGAGCATGGGATGATAAAGTTATTTCCTATTGCAACTACTATAGTTATTCCTTGACCTTTAGAAAAAAAAAAAACAACAAACTTGAGAGTATTTTGAAGTTTCCTGCTTTTTTTTTTTCTAGAAAGAAGAAGTCAGTGAGGGCAGTGAAGGGGCTGACAGGAATTATTTGAAGCGGTCACAAAGTCACCTTCCTTATTTTGCTGCTAAGCATCCCCCAGATAATGCCATTATCAAAGCTGGTTACTGTGTCAAACAAGGAGCAGTGGTAAGTATTGTTAAAACCAAAAGACAATTGACAGTGATTTTATTACTACTGACAGTAATAAGGATTGAGTAAATATAAAATTTAGCCTCCAGTAGCACTAAATTTTTATCTGCATTACTTCTTTTCATTACTTTTTTTAGTGTTGTGTTGTTGAAGAGAGGCAAAGTGTGTGCACAGACTTCATGTGATGGTTAGTGCATGCAGCTGGGAGTTCTCCTGTTCTACATTCTGTAGAGATCTTCATTTTGCTTATTAAAAGCATCTAAAATGGGACAGAAGTTCAGTGGCTGCTTTTTAAATCAGTAAAATGTTTAGAAAAAGCTGATTTTTCAGTTCAGAGGAAGAATTGTACAGCTTATCAGACTGATTAACACAAGTGGAGCTATTCATGTGATGCCTTGCTAGAAGAAGAAACAGATAGTTCAGATTAAGCAAGATACACATCTTTGAGTTCTCAGACTCTTTTTATCTTGGATTATGAAGCTTCTTTTTGTGACATCCCTTTTTTAGTTAAAAATAAACTGGAAACCTGTGATGTATTGTCTTTCAATTTTTCCTACAGAGTAGTTCTGCTGCTGAGTTTTTACAGTTTGAATAAATCTTTGTAAATAGTAGCTTAAAGAATTTTTAATTTTTTCAGTTTTCAAAATAATTTATTAATTGTGCAAAATCACACATAATTATCTTGTGGACATTAAAGATCCAAAATTTGTAAATATAATAAACTGCAATGAAGACATTATTCAAAATTAATAGTTATGAATAAATAGGAATTATACAATATATGCTATAAATAAAAAGCTAGAATGGTAAATATGATTCATAATTTGTATTATAATTCATAATATAGTCATAATACATGACATGTAAATATATTTTATTCTATATATAAAATATATAAATATTTCTTTCTTTTCCCTTAACAGATGAAGAACTGGAAGAGAAGATACTTTCAATTAGATGAAAACACAATAGGATATTTCAAGTCTGAACTGGTAAGTTTCCAATTCTGTGTTATCTTCCAGTGATAGCTGGAAGAAAATCTGAAGGAATATGCTTTAGAAATGTGCTCTGCTGCTTCTGCAGCTCTTGAGTCTGCTGTAATAACTTCTTGTGATTGGGAAGAACAAAAAAAATTAATGGGGGAACTGTTCAATCTGAGAATGTGCCTGTAGGGCACTGTAGAACAGTAATAAAATCTACAGTCACCCTGATTTTATATTAGCATTTTGTCATTTTACACTTTCATATAATTGTGTTGTTGAAATTGTTGATCACTGTGGGAAGGACAGAACTGTAATCTTGCAATTCTTCATTTAAAGTTAGAATTATGCTTTATCATCCAGAAGATTAGATCTTGTCCCACACATTTGTTTCACCAGGGCAGCCAAGGTGCACAAAAAACTCTTGATTTTCTGTTCAACAGCAGCATTTGCAGAGTTTCTTTTAGTTTCATGACCTTTCTTCTTCCCTTGTCACTCTGAGTTTTTGGCTGGTTTTGACCACAAGTGCCTTCAGGCTTCATTTAAAAATTAAATGGCTGGTTCTGAAGACAGTTAAGTGTGGGATTCCTTTTTGGAGAAAACAGACTAAATGTAAGAAAATCTGTACCTAAGGAATGAACCCTCAGTTGTAGAGTATTTTAAATTAAAGAGGATTGAGTTTACAGGCCAAACATCAGATGTAAAATGTCAAGAACCCAAATTTCAGGCTGTTTCTGAAGTTAACTTTGATTTCATTTCTAATGAGGGTGTCTGCAACAGTAGCAGGGGTTTGATCTTGCATCATTATCTTTGTTAAGCTGTCAGCAGAACAGTTCTGACTCATTGCCTATAAGAAACCCTCTATTTTTATTTCAAAACAAATCTGAGCTCAGATTGCTCACAAACAAGTTCTAACCCAGTGAAGAATTGTACTGTGGGAGAGCATAATAGAAAGATGGGAGAAATACTTGCACTTTTAGTGTTTCATCATGTTCTTGACCCTGTGTCAGTCCACAGGAGCAGAGTGGAATACAGAAAATTATCATTTCTGAGCTGGGATTTTCCCTCCAAGAGGTGATCTTACAGTTCACAGTTGATGTATTACTTTGAAAATGCATTTTAATGGGTGATTGAAGCTAAGAACAACAGAGAAAAGAGGAGCACCATGAATGAAACACTGGGTTTAAAACTTTCTACATTTGATCTGCTACAGAGTAAAATGATCTAATGAAAACTGCTCTTGGAGGATGGTGACATTTGCTGCTTGCTCAGCGTAAATCTCCTAAGTATTTGTTATAGAAATGGTAGGGGAAGTCATTCCAGAGCTGAAAGCTTTTGTTTTCTCTGGAAGTTGTAGCCAGCTGAAGCAATCTGTTGTAACTTGGCTTAAAGAAAACACAGTAGGAGGTAAAATAAGTTGTTGCTTGTTTGTGGTTTACTGCAACAGCCACTGGAAAATAATAGTATGTGTGACATTGTGTTGTCATGGGAAGTGAGAAAGTGTTTCTGTTCAAATGTTCTCGCTTTTTTCCTATTGTGTGAAACTTTAACACTTATTTTTTGTTATGGTGACAGAATTTCTGAATGCTTTGAGAGTACTTGCTCTTTTGCAGGTGTTAAGGACTGGTTTCTTTGTTATACTTTTTATTGTATTATGTATAGGATACAGTTAATCTTACTTAAAGCCATGTCATGCAGTCCAATTAACAGAGCATCTTCTATGGTAGCATTTCATTGCAAATTAATGTAACCAAAATTTTAATGAAATGAGCTGCTTGAGGCCAGGGTCAGTTGTCTGATCTGGTTAAGGGAAGAGGACAGAGTGATTTTCTTCACTATAGTATGGAATTAATGTTCTGGGAGGTTTCACTTCTTGATCTGTCCTCCTCTTCTTTGCAAGTGTTGTGGTTGGCTTGATATTTACAAAAGCAAATGAAATTTTGGTTGACACCACTTTTTTCATATGTGACTGCCTTGAAAATCTCATTTATGTAAGACTGCTGCTGTCCTGGCCTCTGGCTTTCTGTTCTAGTTGTTAGATACACTGCACTAAAACATGTTTCTTTTTTCAGGAAAAGGAACCTCTCAGGGTTATACCACTTAAGGAGGTCCATAAAGTTCAGGAATGCAAACAGAGGTGAGCAGGGAAGCTCTGATGTCATTACATGGGATGGAATTCCCTTCTTGGTCATGGCCAGGCTGCTCTTTGGAGAGCTATTCAATAACTTCACTTGATGTGTGCATGTGGGGTGTTCTTTATGGACAGCACATTGTGGTGTGCATTAAATGGGTTTTGAGGGTTCTGTATTACTGTGTGTTTCAAACTTGCAAATTTGGACAAGGGCAGAACAAGGGAATATCATGGAACCAAGAGTTAGAGATGTGTGAGTGCTGTCTGATCTGAGGCAGCAATTTCAGGAGCCTGTATTCTGTTTACATGATCTCTAAACCTTTAGAGGACATTAATTCATGTTAGAATGAGTTGGATGAATTAACTCATGTTAGGATGAGTAGAATGAGTCTGGCTGAGAACACTTCACCCTGCTATTTCCCTTCTACCAAATGGCAATATACTAAAGGATAATTGCTTTTGTAGCACTTCAGAGATACTGATCTTTCTATTTTTCTTTAGCAGGCTACTTACAGAAATTTGACTAGAATGATAAATATTTTTAAATTTAACATATGATTTGGAATGTTCTAATTAAAATGTATGATAAACATTTCTAGATTTAACATTATATGATTTTAAATGTTCATATTAAAAATACATGTAGTAGCACACATGCCACTGGTAAATTAGAGTCATAGGGCTAAAATTAGTAAAAAGGCAATAGTAGAGTGATAAAGAAATATAAAAGTCAGACAGCAAATGCTCTGATTCTCTGCCAGTTCTACAGTCTTGTTAAAATACAGTGGAAAAGTTGTACTTGCTTTTGAACTATTTTTGTATTTCATTTTCAGTGATATAATGATGAGAGACAATCTCTTTGAAATTGTAACAACTTCGCGAACCTTTTATGTGCAGGTAATTTCTTTTTTTTAACTTTGGGCAAACCCAAGAGACTGCTAGAGTTCAATACATTTTAAAAGTGAAATAACAGCACTTCCTCACTTTGACCATGCCATGATTTTCAGAGAGAATGTGTTCTTCAGGATATTTTATTTACTACTTTATATAGCTGTATACATTTAACAGTAAATTCAGAGTAAGACCTTAAGAACTGTCTGGGTTGAGAAATGAGGGTGAGGTGGTTGTGCTGCTGCAGGTGGTGGGATAGTGGCAGGCTGAGAGCTGCTGCTGACCCTGCTGTTGTTGTTGGCTGCAGGCAGACAGCCCTGAGGACATGCACAGCTGGATCAAGGCCATTTCTGGGGCCATCGTGGCGCAGCGGGGCCCGGGCAGATCGGCAGCTTCCGTACGTCACCTGCGCTCCAGGAGATGCCACTGGCTCCTGTGCACTTGGGCCATGCACTCCTGGTTTTTCCTTTTGCCTTCCCTCTCTCCTGTCCTGTAGTAACGTGGCCTCTTTGCATGAACTTTCAACCAGACTGGCGTCAAGTACTTTGTGTTTTTAATGGAGCACTTTCTTTAGTCCTACCTGTGACTTTCTGTGCGTTGTTTGTCTTAAACATGTAGATAATGCAGTGCTAACCTAGGCAAGTCCAGTATGATCTGTCACTATTACTAGTTTGGGAGTTCAATTAAAACCTTCTAATTCCTGTGAGGTGTTTTCTGCTAATTGCTGTGTTTTGCAATCATATGACAATATCCTAATTTCTTTGTAACAACTCTCACTGCTGAATTGTCATTCTCTATTCTCTATTGTATATGCAGATACAGATGAAAATTTAAACTAAAAGATTGTGCTCACAAGAATTAGTTCTTGCTGTTGGAAATGCAGTGAGAACAGCATCTTGCAGTTCTGAACTGGGGCACTGTGACAAGTGTTAATATTTCTGAAGCCAGCATTTCATACCTACTAGCATTTAAACTGTATTAGTTGTTTAACACAAAGGTCATTAACTTGTGGAAAGTAGTGGAAGTTACTCTGGTGCCACAGTTTCTCCAAATATGTCCAGATGTAGCACCAGGAATATTTCACAGTTCAGGTATTGCATGCTGTGTTTTTCATTTTCTGTCTCTGGGATGTTTTGTAATAAACTGAATATATCATTACCCCCATAATCTGAAATCTGATAATTCGAACCTGGCTTTTGACTATAAATTTGCATTGATACCATATTTCTGGTAAGTCAGCCTAAGCTCTGTACCAATTTTTGGTAGCTGCTTCATGCTTTTAAATAAAACTTCCTGTTACAAATTTTCTTTTTGTGGGGGCAATGAAAACACACAGGTAACTTTTCCTTCTGTATGCTTTTTTCCCTTTGTTTTTTTTTGGTTTTTTTTTCGTGTGGGGCTAACTGAGCAATGTAGCTATGACTGTCTGCATCACTTCTTGTTCCCTCTGTTGTCCTCTCTCCCAAGTCCAGGTGACTCTAATCTTAGCTTTGCACTGTGTTCCAGATGCGGCAGGCCAGAAGGCTGTCGAATCCTTGTATACAGAGGTATACATCAAGAACTGGTGAATGCAGCACGTATGTGGGCTCTCATGGAAACTCGCCTTCTTAACAGAGGGCTAGCACTAGACACTAATTTGCACTATAAAGCAAACTAAAAAAATCATGCTACCTGTTGTCATTACCATTACTGAAAACTAACTCATCAATAATATCGTTCACTCACAGGTTTGCACTGTTCTTTCTTGCTTTTAAAATGATTGGAAATGAAAAACACCAGAAGCACTGCTTATACATCAAAGCACAGTAAATATTTAAACTTAAGTGATGTGATGTCACTTTAATAGGAAAGTACTAAAGCTAATTTGCATGAGAGTTCATATTTCCATTTTACTTTACGTTTGCCTTGAAACTGCGCAGAAGCAAGATTAAATTGGAGCTGCCCACAAACTAATACAGATGAGTGCACACAGAACATGCACGTTGTAACTCTAGGATTTGGAAGGGTCTATAGTAGCCTGATTTGCATGGCTTAAGAGGTCTCTGCATGAAATGATTAGTTCAAACATAGAAGCATTATATAATAATGTATAATATCAATACACAGTTCAAAGCAGGGCACCTCAGGAGTAGTGCAGCAGCACAGTCATCTTAACTGAGAAGTTACAACCAGTGTGGGTAGTAAAATCTGAGTATCCTTCAGGGCAGCATAGCAAAAATTCAGAGATCTTGTCCTAATATCCCTTTTGTCCTATTTGGTGAAGTAAAATTATTATTATTAATAAGAACAGTAGGTAAAGCAGTGAAACCTAAGTTTTCCTAAAGCAAACTTTTTTCCTTAAGTAGAGTATCAAGTGAGGTATGAAAAAAGGCAGTGTAAATTGTGTTAAATACTTTAGTGAAATTGGACACCAAACTCAAGTCCAAAATAAAGCTGCACAGGTTCATCCAAAAACATTGAGCTCATTTATAAAAAGAAATCTGGTAGTACTTGGCAGAATCCATTTTGATTAAATTTATTAATTCATGTCATGAGAATGTCGTAACATCCTAAAACAAACTTGAAAAACTACTATGGAAAAAAATAAGTATTTAATTTAGGATGTATATTTGCATCTTGGACACACATCTGTGATGGGTTTGGGGGTTTTTTGGGCTAACAAATGTGCTTGAGGAATGCCTTGATTTGTGTGTGCACATGGGTTGGCAGATTCCTTTAGTTCCTGGACTAACACTGGTGATGGCAGAACTGGCAGCAGCTGCAGCTCCTAATGCACACACAGTTCACTGCAGCACCACACAGCATTTGGATCAGAGCATTTCAAACCCAGCACTGCTCAGGGATTTGAGGCATCCTGACAGAACTGATGGATGCAGTGCAGAGCCCAAGGAACTTCTTGTTCCTGTTCAGGAGGTCAGGCTATCCCAGGACATCCAAATGGCATTGCATGCCAGTGCTTCAGACAACTAAATCATTCCTGGGTAGTCTGGGGACTTGTTTCTGTCAGTAAGTAAATGCTGGAAGATTAATTTGATAGTTATGTAAAGGTCAACAGAATGATGATAATAAACACAAAACAACTTGAATGAAAGGAGTTGCTTAAGTATCAGTTTATTTTCTAGGTCATTAACTTTGGAAATTTTTATATAATCTTGATAGCTTAAAATTTTTGTTTGGTCCTTGGGAGAAAGGGGGGAGGTTTGGTGTCCCAAGAAGAGAGAACAGTAAAATGTGCATTACTTTAGAATGCAGGATACGAGTGCTTGATTTATATAAATAGGTCTAGATACATTTTTTTTCTGGAAAGATGTGATTTCAATGGCCTTTAAAGTGTGCATCTTCAGGAGGTTATTTAACATCTTGGTAAAATGAGGAGCCTCAGTTTGCTGGACTATATTATAAAGTCTACAGAGCTGCTGTGCTTGATTTAAGAATTTAATTCCATTCAATGCAGCAGCTGATGTGGCTGTCACATCCTGCTGTGAGCTCACACTCAGTAAAGCAGTGCCTCGAGAAAGCACCTGCCTCCTGCTGCCGTGGCTGATGCTTCGCTTTGTGTATTTTCTGTCTCGATTTTGGTTTTTTTTTGTTGTTGTGAGTGTGGAATCTGAACCTGTATCTTTCCAATGTGACATCAGCGACTTCACCTGACACGTTTCCCTTGTTTTTCCAGGAGCATCCCGAGCCTTCTCCCGAGCCCGGCCATGCTGTCCGTGCTGCCGGCCCAGCCGCAGGCAGCTCACATTCCACAGCCCCTCACAGCAGCCCTGTGGTCCCAGCCCCTCACCCCAAACCCCCTGCCTTGGAGAAGCGAGGATTTCACGAGTCTTTTACCAAGGCCAGGCCAAGGAGCTACAAGATCCAGGCTGTCGCTGCAAGAGAATCAACTTCCAAAGTGACTGAGCGGGGCCCCTGGGAACCCCGGAGCAAAAACGGCACTCAGGAACAGGATCCTGGCCTTGTGGATCTGGATGATGCAAGCCTTCCAGTCAGCGACGTGTAGGGATGGAAGCGTTCGGAGAATGATCCATTTGTTCGGTCCTTTAATTTCCTTGCTCGGACTTTGAACCAAAGAAAATTCCAGGAAATGAGAACAAAAAAAAAAAGAAACCAACAAAAAACAAACCAACTGGAGCACTGCTGTTATATATATGTGTGTGTGTTCTGTGCACACATGGGTATATATAATGTGTTTGTGTGTTGCCTTTCAGCTGAGGGTCAGAGATGGACCTTAGGCGTTTTCTCAAAGCCTGATAGTAAATCACTTACTAGGGAGGGGCCAAACTGCACAGTTTAGGAAAAAAAAAAACCCAACCCAAAATGCATTTTTAAAAAAAAAAAAGAGTACTTCTGCAAGTAAGCAAGGTACCAGCAACTTCTAATTCCTAATCTGGCAGATTTACTAAATTTGCAACTAATGCTCTGTTTTGGAGAACTTGTTGCCAACAAACGTGATTATTTAATTTCATCTTAAACTACAGTAAGATTTTAGGCATATATGAGAATATTTTCTCTCCATGACTTTCGGATACCAGGAAATGCACAAAATGTTTCTTCTGTTCTTTAGGATCAACAGTGTCAACTGATTTGTTATCAGAACAAGAATTCTGAACTCCCTTGGAATTCTAGTTATGGTGCTGTAAAATTTCCACTAAAATAATATTTTGAATAGTCAGCCTATTTTTGATGCACTCCTAAAGGTGGGTTATAACTTTTTGCACATTTGGGTTTCCGTGGACTGCATGTAGTGGTGTTTTGGAGGGGGGGAGAAGAGAATTTGGACTTTGGAATTTGGACACTTTAGATCTTTTTAACTAAGTAGGGTTTATGTTGTGTTACATTAGGCTTTGCAGCAATTATGTTTTCTTAAATGTTTAAATGTTAATTGTTCGGTTACTGTTTTGAGAATGATTTCTTTCCCAGTGCTTTGTGAACAGTTCTTGTTCCTGTATTGATCAGTGGAAGAGCTCCTTTACTTGTGTTGTTATTGGTACTGAACTGTTCCTAGTCCTGCAATCGTGGCCTATAACTTTTGGTGCACTAAGAATCTGAAGTGCCTGTGTTTTCTCTCACACTGTTGAAACACTTTTGGGTTAGTGATGTACACAGACCATTCTTACTGGGTTTGAGCGTTGGCTTGGAGTTGCTCTGGATAGCATAGTTTGAAACAGCTCTTTAAAACAAGATTTATGCCAGGGGTACCAGTGTTCTGGTGTTGCACCCACTGCTGTGCAATATGTGTTCTTAAAAAGTGAGTATTTGTTGTTTGTGTACATTGTGTTATGGGGCATCAGTGATGCCAGCGAGGAGAACCTTTACATTTCAAGTATTGGATTAGATGATGTGTACTTTTCATCATTTTTGGAAAAAAATGTTTGCTTTAATCCCAACCCCACAAATATCTCATGCTGCTGCTTACTGTGATCCCAGCTTTGTGAGACTTTTTGTCTGCTGGAACCTAAGATACATATCAGGAAAGTCCATCTTCTCTCCAACTTCCAAACTGACTTCCTGCTTGAGAGATATGGATGGCTTTACCACAGCAATTTGTTGATCCCAGGACAGAATAATTGGTGTCATGTAAGAATGGAATACAGTTAATTTCAAAACCTTAAATTATATCAGCACCTTCTTTTGGTTTTGGTTTATTTTTTTTTTTATCCATAAGCTAACTAACCACTGTCTTAAGGCAGTGGTGTCTGTAAATTACTGGTTTTGTTTGACTTTAGATATATGTGAAAACTAGCACAGAATTGGAAATTACTGTAAATGTCTGTACTAGTATTGTAGGTTTTAATTTCTATAAAAATAAACCATTCGCTCTTCAAAAGCTTATTTTTTCACAAGTACATTCTGTGTGGAAGACACTTTGCATTGTAATATTTTTACTGTAGTCTAGCATCTGAAATCACTTGCTCTGGTACAGCTTTCACACTGCATGGTCATTTTATTATATTTTGGTATTGGCAATTTTACACATTGGGTGGAGGTAAAGCAGCTCCATTATGGGACTTTAAAAAAGAGGGGAAAAAGAGAAAAACGAAAAAAAGAAATGAACTACTATTGTAGTTCAGTAGCATAGGGAAATATTTGTGGTTGGTCACTGTCAGGGTCTCCTATTTATCAGTACTTTTATAAATCTATGAAAATTGTTAAATTATTTTAGAAACAGTGCTGTAAATACGTCACATTTAAATTGTCAATAAATCAGTTTGGGTAACTTAAAATAACATCTGGTTGAGTTTCTTTGCACCATGACAATATTTGATCAGAGCAATATATTCTCTTTCAGCCTGTAAGAGATCAGATTGTCCTTTATCCAGCCACAGCATCTCTAATTCTTCAAATCTAATCAGGTTGTGTAGCCTGAGAATGAAGTTGAACAGACTGAGCTGATTTTCTTGTGCTGTTCTCAGTTTCTTCTCTGGTGGTTTTACATGTTATGCAAGGGATATTGATCACAAAAATCCCAGGGGAAGAAAATGTAACGTGAATTTTCCTGTCTTTATGCTGATGGGTTCTCTCTCAGAGATGCTTTCCTGAGATACAAACTGGACACAATTACCCAGATTCCACTGCCACCACCTGGCTGTGCACTCTGCTCTTCACTGAAGAGGAAACCAAATTATTCCGAATGGCTACAGATTTAAACCCACTCTGTTAAAATAAAATGTTTCCAGAAAATGGAACTGCTGACTGCAGTGCACATTCCTGGGGGCACCTGCTGAGGGGTGATGCTCCAGGATACAATTTTACAAAGTGGAATATTCCTTAACCTCGAATATCAGGATGTCAGCACCACCTAGGGGTCACAGTCCAGCTTTAAAAATCAGTCAAGTCTAGCACTAATTTGCTTTTAAAGTGTATTTCATACTTAAAAACTGATCTGGAAACTCCAGTTTTTGAATCACTGGACTGAGGCTGGGGGTCTTCTTTGTTTGTTTTGGGTTTTTTTTGTTTTTGTTTTTTAATTTTGCTCTTTTATTGACTAGAATTTTTTTAGTTTTTATAGTAAAAAGTAAAATGTATTTTTAGTATTATAGTAATTACATCTATTGTAATAGATGGAGAAATTACAGAATGCACCTTATATATACACTCCAAGAGTGTGGAACAGAAATATTACTGTTGTTCTAACAATTCTATTTTAAATAGAGGTGAGAGGGAAGAAATGGAAGAAGGGGAAATATTAGATGGGGAATTTCAGTCTAAAAGTTGAAATTAAAGCAGTGAAGCCCTCTGTGCTATGTGTAGTTTTACCTTTTAACAGCTTCATTTAATGTTTTAATAGTAATCTTAACTCTGTAGAACAGCCTTGAAATTATTTGATGCTCCAAGCCAGTGAGCTGCTGAAGCCCTTCTGAGGTGAAGTGAAATAGTGAAATTCTGAAGGCAGCTTTCTGGAAAACTCAAACCCTGTAAGTTGTGTCTGCCTGGATTTATCACTTGAGATTTTCGGTGCAACCTCTGAGGAAAAGAAACTCATTTGTGAAGGCTAGTGGTGTAGTCGTTGTTGAACACTGCCCTTCAAAGTGTCACTTTTGACACTGTAATTAGGGATTTGCATTTCAAACGAGTGGAATTTGGCATATCAGGATGCGCTGTGAGCGCATCTTGCAAGAATTCAAACCACTCTGCCGCTCCTGATGGGGACACCTGAGTCACCTTCTCTCACCAGAGGGGTGGCAGCTGCGAGCTGGCAGAGCAGAGGGTTTGTTTTCTGTAAATGACAAAGTTTCGGCGCTTGTTTTACGCTCCGCAGTGTGCTACGTGCGCTCCTGCTGGTAGGTTTGCCCTGCGACAGGAAGGAAATGCCACCTGACCGCAGAGACGCGCTCGGTGCAGATTAGCAATTGTTTTTGGGGCAGGTCGCTTGGCTTCGTGTCAGCCTTCACAAAAGACACCCTGATGGTTCATTTAGTTGGTGAATTATGCCAGCAGTTAATGCTTGTCAAGCACCAGGGCTAGATTGTATCAGGAAAAGAACGTGGAGTTTTAAATTCCCTGGTTGAAGCCGTTCTCTTTCAAAGCATTGGCATTTTTTCTGTATCAATGGATCTAGTGTTTTAAAAGGTTTGTTTTTTCTTTAAGTTTTTTTGTAAGATTTCTCTTGTTCTTTGTAAAAAGTCTTTGTAAGATTTTCTCTTGATTTTTTTCTTATGTTGAAGTGGAGAAGCCCTGGGTTTTTGGGAGATGGGAGCAGGGGTGTTAGACTTTTTCCCCAGAAAATCTGAGGAAACCATTAAGGCATGAAGCAAAATTATGATAATAATGAAGCAAGCAGACAGAATAAAGTAGAAAAGCTTTCTGCAAAGTCCAAGGTGTTGGAGGTTGCTCAGACTATCAGCATTCCAGCCTTCCCAAACCTCCTTCATCCCCTTTTCTGGCCCTTCTAGATTCAGATTTATCCTTTGTTCATCCTTCCCGTGTGTGCCAGGTGCTCCGAGGTGACACTGCAGGGCAGGCGGGGTGGCGCAGCATCCCTGGATCCCTGACAGCAGTGTCAGACTTCCACGCCTCCAGGAGAATTTCTAGCGTGTGCTCTCTAGGTGGAGCCTTCTATCACCCAGTTCCTTTTGAAAAGTAGGAGATGAGGTATTTTAGCACTGAGACTCTGTAGAGTGTTTTTCAGACCCATTTTTGGCCTTTCTGGTGGTTAATGTCTGCTGGCTTGGGGAACTGTTCTGTGTTAGCTGGAGGAAAAATTATAATTGCGGGGTGTGCAGTGCCTCTCAGATCTAAGGCACTTGTGCACAGATCAGATAGACAATGAACAAATCAGTTTTTCAGTCAGCTAATTTATTCATCTCCCCAAAGGTTTATCTCAGTTTTTCTGAGACGTTTATATTCAGATTTTGTGTGTCTATATGGTAACTATAAAATTAATACCATAAAATACTATGGTTTTAATACTCAGTAGAAGATGTACATTCTTAGCAAAAAGAGTTTGAAGCTGATAGTGCTGGCTGATGTGTTTAAAAAAAAAATTGTACACCTTTGCTCTCTAGAACAACCACAAAGGTAAAGATAAAAAGAGGCAGAGCCATCCATGGAGAGAGGATGACAGAACCTGGAGCTTTCCCACTGCTGTGATTTTTTCCTGCCTGTGGAGATAAGGCTCCAGTGGCTTCGAGCAGTAAGTTACCTGACCAGAGCAATGTGAGTGGAGAGCAGAGAGCCTTCCTGGCCTGAGGAGGATAAAACCCCACAATAATTCACTTATCTTTGAGTATTTTGCTCCTGCTTCCAAATAGGAGTTTGAGATCTTTCCTGATTTTTTTTTTTTGGGGGGGGGAGGGGGGTGGTTAATGGGTTTGGGGTTTTTTTGATTAGTGGGAGTTGTTGTTTGTTTCTTGCTAAAAGCTCATCACCTTTCCTTAAATACTTGTCTTTATTTAAGAAGGGGCAAAACCCAAACCAAAAAAAACCAAAACCACCAAGTTATAAAACTATTAAAAGTAGTCAATAAGCAATGGATAATTAATTACTTGGATATATTTTGCCATGATATCTATCTATATATAAATATATATATATGGATATATATATGTCCCCATATATATATAGGAGGGTATATATATGTATGTGTATATACACATATTTAAAAGATTTCTGACTTGTTTATTTAACTTTTAATATTTTATTTGCTTTTTCTTAGACTTGTTAACACAAATTATTTTAATATTAAGTCAATTTTCTGTGAATTCTTCAATTTTACTGTTGGGTCACTTCTGAAATCAGATGATTCTCCTGAAATCTCTTTCTTGCAGAGTATAGAAGTTTTTGGAAAACTGCAGATGTAAAGAGTTCACACTGGAGCTTTAACTGAGAACGCTGGAATATACGTGCTTTCCAAGTTTCAGGTACTAACCAACAGTTTAATAAGTTTGATAAGTTTTTATGTTGTTCCCTGGAATAATTTGAATTCTAGTGCTCGGGACGCTGCTTCTACCTGCTCATGTAGCTTGTTAAACCTTGACTAGGAAAAAATATTTTGAATTATTTTGTATTAATGTAGTTGCTGACAAGTTCAACTCCTTGGTCGCAGCTCATCTAACAGTTAACAGCATTTCCTCTTGCCTAATGGGTTGTAAAGTTCATTAGCTTCTTGGTTATCGGCGCCTGATAAAGGTACACTTGAATAATTATAGATTGGGAGTGAGTTCAGGAGTTTAATCGGCTTGTAATTTAAAAAAAAAAATTGGCTTTGCGTTTCTCCAGCTTTGTTTCTCAGCTTTGGCAGAGATGCCCTGTCCCTCGGAGGGCACTTGGCTGTAATTAAATCTCCTTTCCGAGCACCTTGTATGTGCCCAGAGAGCAGATGGCAGAGAGGCCGCTGTCCATAGGTCCTGGCCGGTGTCCAGCTGCCGGATAAATGGGATCAGCCTGCCTGTGGGATGGTGGAAAACGACCTTTTTTTTTTTTTTTTTCTTTCCCTATTATTATTCCGGTTGATTAACCTTCTGCTAATTGCTGGTATCCACCTCGCCCTGCGGCTCTGAGCATCGCGGGCGAAGCGCGGGGCCGAGCAGAGGGTGGGGAGCATCGAGCATCCTTCCTCCCGTCCCTCGGGTACCGGGAATCTCCCGGGAATGCCGGGCACTCCCGGTGGGGATGCCGGATGTTTGCATATTTACATACAAAGGATGCATGGCTTCGTTTTCACCGCCGCACCGGCGCCGCGCTCCCCCATCCCCTTATCAGCTGGAAACCTTATCAGCGCTTACTTTGGGTTGCCTTCCCGTAATTCCTGAGATGGAGAAGCGTTCGCACCCCCCTTCCCCTGTTTGCAGCGGCGCGTTATCAGCCTTTCCCCCGATCTTAATCGCGATTGCGGTGTTTTCAGCGCCAAGTTTCCCCGCAGCGCCGGACCTCCGGCGGGGATGGGGTGTCTCGGTCCCGGAGGCGGGGGGGGGTTGTCTCT
>JANRMJ010000114.1:4131803-4146164 GCA_025584955.1 Alethe diademata | reverse complement strand
CCTCGCTATTGTAAAGCCTTTTTTTTTTTTTTTTTTTTTTTTTGGTGAGACATGGGAGAGAGATGTGCAATGAAGAGTTCCTGCATCCCCTTTTGCAGAACTGCTGCAAGAAATCCCACTGAGACAGAGCTACGGTGCTAAAAATGTTTCTGGTAGCACTTGGATTTGCACATATTTTTGTTGCCAGACAACTGATGGATAAAATAATGCTTATTAAATCTGGTGGCCATGCACAGAAGTTACCCAGAGGTCTAAAATTTGAAATATTTTCTGTAGCAGAGGGTAACTTTAGGAGGAGTTCTCAATATTTTTCCAGAGACCACTGTCACTGCCCCATTTCACAAACAGTGAATCTAGGGCAGGGAAAGATGAAGAGATTTGCTCAAGGTCAGCCAGCAGCAGAGCTGAGAACAAACTGAGTTTTCAGTCAAACTGAGTCCCTGCTCAGTTTTCTGCCCCTTGCCAGCACTGCTGCTCCATTTTCCATTACTTTTCTTTTTCCATTACTCTATTTCTCAAACTTCCAGGCTGCAGTTTTGGCTTTGCCCTGCTAACAGCATCGATGATCTGTCGATCTGCATCTGCAGAAAATCCTCTTGGAGGAGGGAAGGAGTGGGTGGACCAAGAACTAGGAAGGAAAAGAAACCCAAACAAGTCTCTCCCCTCCCACCATCCCACCCCAAAAATAAAAACAACCCCCCAGGAATCTCATGCTTCAACATTTGTGGTGGTAAAGGGATGATTCACTCCTTATTCCAGGACAGCACAGGCACTGTTTGGAATGTCTGCCCTTTCTCTATCTCTGTGTAGACCTCAATCTATGAAGGTAAACTTGGCTAATCCTTGTTTTCTTTTGTGTTCAGATACTAAAAGTGGGCAAGCAGAAGCCACCTATAAATATGAAAAATACTTGGAGGGTCCATAAAATAAAGCAGGATAGGTGTGTAGATAAGAATATCAATATTCAAAGAGCTACTGTTTATAGGGGAGCAGTGAATATAATAATTAGAACTCTAAATATCTTTGAAAAATGCATATTTGAGAGAGTGAAATTGAAACCTGCTGTCCTTTAAACCTTCCATGAGGAGCTGCAGAAGCAGGGAGCTGTGTGACAGTGGCTGCCTCTGCTGGCAGTGCCACCCCCTCACTGCAGCTCTCCAGGCAGGATGGCAGAAGGAACATCCACAATACTCCAGGTTCATTTCCCAGCCACTCACTGATTTCTCGTGTCTACATTAAAACAAAACTGGGTGGTCTTGGAGTGATTCTTCAGAGACAGATGTAGAAAATACTGCCAAAGGCTGACAGATTTTTCAGGCTGTTAAAGCTTTTTTTTGCAATGTAGTTATGGTGTGTTCATGTATTGTACAATTACAACACCGCAGAGTAGGAGTGGTGTCTGTTTTATTACTGTTCTGAGGGTTTTCTGTCTATTTTTTCCTATAGATTTGATGCTTATTTGTATCAGCTCCATGTCACTCCTAAGTCCTGCTGCAGCAAAGTGGTGAAATCAATTCCTTCTCCAGCTGCAGAAAAGCAGCATCTTAGGAAGCTTTTTATTGGCTTTCCCCTTGAGAGGTTTTTGGTTTTTTTTAGACTAGAGAGAAGCTTAAGAAGCATGAAAACAAGAACTTGTTTTTATTCCCTGGTGTCTTCATACCAGGGTTCCTGGAAGTTGAAGCTAAGTCTCTCTTAAGGAGGGATTCCTTCTGAAGATGCAATGTGAAAGTTTCTCACATACTTAAAATGAGATCTTAATGGGTTTATAATTTTAAGAGGAATACCCAAGATCAGACAGCTGCTGGTTACATGTGGGATATAGGGATTACCACGTCGTTGGTACTTCATGGGTGTTTTGAGGTTATTTTGCTGGTTCTCTGCCTGCAGTGAGCAGGAGCTGGGAGGTAAAGCAGGGTGATGACCCCACTTGGAAGTGAAACAAACTGAGCAGGGCCGGAAAAAAAATGGAGGAGAAATTATTCCTGACTCATCTGTTGTATTTTCAGCCTTCTGCAGAGAAGAGAATTGTCTGCTTTAACCTGCTGGCTGAAATATTCTGTTCCTCTGTCTGCAGGAAATGGGGCAGACTCTTTTCCATAACTACTTGACTTACATTTCTTAGTATTTCCAGCTCAAACAGGGCTGCTGTTGGTGATATTTTCGAGCTCAGCACTCTTTGCCCTTGTCCTGGATTGCTCTTCACCTTTATTCTGTGTCTGAGCATCTCCCTGCACGCTGCCTCCCCTGCTCATGCTCACCCTGGTGCCTGTGCAGGCACTGCCAGCACAGCCACCACAGCTCTGTGCCTTTGTCACAGGGCTTCTGGCTCCCAATTAATTAATCTGTCATCTCAGCTGAGCCCCCCTCAGCACGGTGTTAATGTGGCAATGCTGCTGCAGGGACGGCGTGTTCCTGCTCCCAGGGCTCTGTTCCTCCTTCCCTTCCCTTCCCTGGGCTCCAGGCCTGCCTGTTTTTGCACAAGCTGGGTTTCCTCCCACCTCACCGCTGCTGTTTACAGAAGGAATTGCAGTTTCCTGTTGTTTTAGATGGAGCTGTCACTCCTCTCTGGATTCCTGCCCTCCCTGCTGACACCCGGTTGCTTTTGAGCCTCATCAGCTCAAAAGTCTGATGGTTTTTGCTCCTTGCTGCTGTAACTGTGAGTCTGTTTTGCAGGGCAGCCAGTGCACTTGGTTTATAAAGGAATTTCTGGCATTCCTGAGAGTTTTTATGTACATATTTTCTCCCTGTGAGGTTCTGCAAGGGTTGCTAAAGCCAGAGATGGTTCCAATCAGATAAAATAGGGGTTATGCCCATTTTAGAGCTAAATCTAAGACACTAAAGCACAAATTGCTTTTCACAAGTTGCATGGAGGCTGAGTAACACAGCTTGGACTGAGATGCACCCATCCAGGGCATTCCTTCCAAGCAGAGCCTTCCAATCCTGTGACCAAAGTAATTCAGCAGCTGAGTTGTAGCAAAGACCTTCTGTATCTGATTAACTTCCCACTTATTCTGCCTTGTAGAAAAAGTTCCTGTTTGGCTAAAAATGGAAGTGTAAATCTGAAATTACTGAAATCTGAAATAACTTCTTAGAGAAAAGCTGTGGGCATGTTACATGAGGAATTCACCCATTGACCATCTTGAGTGACAGGAACATCCTGAATGGCCTTGGTACTGGATGCCAAAGAGGTCTGATTCCCACTAAGAAGCTGGACAAAGTTCTCTGAAGGCTTTACTTTGCAATTTCATTATCTTCAAATACTTTTTGTTATTGTTTCATAAATAAATACCTTTCCCTTTCAAGCTCTTCTCAGGGCAAGCATTAATTTGTGGCCAGTAGTGAATGAGTAGAATATCAATTAAAACATGAAACTTTTTCACTTTTATTTTGTCACTCAAACCTGCTTTTGTTCTACGAGTGACCACACATTGGGCTGAAAAGTATCCAGTGTTACCATTAATTTGAGAGCTGTTCTGTTCTATGAACTTTGTGTAGATTCCCTGTTTTGTTTAGCTTGGCAGCTCTTTTGGGTTTGTTTAAAATCAGTGATTAAAATGAATGAGTTTCTGCTTTTGGATTAGCCGGGAGAATACAAAGTCCTTGTTGAAGACTGCCAAGAAAGAATCGATCATCTAAATATTATGATGATGAAAATGGACTTTACTTTCTCTTTGCACGTGTGCATTTATGCCAAATAGCAATTTCACTTAAAATCCTCACTTGAATCTTGAAATGGTTCTTGCTGCAAGGAGATATTTTAAGTGAAGACCAGATTGGTGGAGTTTACTGTTTGGAGAGATTTCAAGCATTTTATTCTACCATTATTTAGGGCTATGAAAATATTTTTGGTTTTAGGGATGTCACAGTCATACAGACTTTCCTCCCAGAAATCTGTGAAGTGTCTTGAGTTTCTGCATGGATTATACTGGAGGAAAAATAACTGATGCAATAGCATCTGCATTAACAAGGTGCTGTGGTTTAGACCTCTCAAAATTCCCTCCAATGACCTAAGAGTTGCTCTTGAGCAAATTGCCTGTGACACGTAGAATGTTGTTCCTTATTTTCTTAGGTTTGCATTGCGTAATACCCTTTTTTTGGTGAATTACACAATTTATCCTTGAATAGGAAGTGGAATATTTAGGCTTGCAGTATTCTGTAATTTAAAAAAAGAAAGTGTGGCAGCAGATTCCCACACTTTTTCCTTGTTCCTCTCCAGCAGGGCTTGCTGATCCTTCTGTTTTCAGTGAGCTGAGCACCTTTGCTGGAGTTTTTTGTCCCCACAGTCAGAGGTTTGAAGGTTTTTATATGGCATGAATGGAAGTTTGTACAAACACCAGCGGCTGGAGCTTTATTTGGGAGGGTGGAAGCTCTCCAAGGAAAACTTGGTTTGTGGTTTGTGTCAGTAGTCACCGGTTCTGGCAGCCCAGAGGTTTTGTGAGTGCTGGGGCTCTTTTGGTTTCGTTCTGCAGAGAATCCCAAACCCAAGCCATGCTTTCAAACCCTTGTGTGTGTCTAAACAAGTGGTGAGGGCAGGAGGAAATAATCACCTCTTTTCAGCAGCCAGGGGCTTTTAACATCTTTAGTTATCCCATAGACTGCAGCCCTTCAGTGAGGGTGGCACAGAGAGAGCTGCTGGGATGTGCCTTTATCCCCTTTCTTCAGGCCTAAGACAAAAATTCCCCTTAAATGGGATAATTACTTTGCTCCTTACTTCAGTCCTGATGAAGGAAAGCAGAACCCCCTTTGTGAAAAAGGGAAAGCAGGTGGGGAAAAGCCCCGTGTCTGAGATGTGCCCAAAGCTTTGTTTGGAGACTTGCTCTCTTCTCTATGCCAAGAGAAGCCCTTCCAGAGCAGCAGACACAGCTCCCAGCAGAAGGGGAGAGGTTACTTTGGTGAGATTTCTATCTTCAAAGCATCTCTTCAGGTTAGCTCAAAATAACCACCAAAAGCAGCATGTGTGAGCTGTGAGCATCATTGCATCGATGCCACTTTGAGTAATGACCTAACCAGAACCCAGATCTTAATTTGCTTTTTGGCTCCTCTTTATGAAACCAAATTACTTCAGTTGTTTACAGCTGGGTGTGCTTTTTTTCATGGCTTGGTACTCTGTCTTGTTCTCCTAGCAGTCTGTTTACTGATTTATTAGCCCTGTTAATGCCAGTTGGCAGAGATTTGCCCTCTCATTTCAGGGCTGGCAGCCAGCACACCTTTGAAGTCCCTGAAGAATTAGTTGCCTTGGGAATTCTTCATGCTATAACCTATTCAGCCTTTAACCTATATAAATATATTTTGGGGGTTTTTTGTCATTAACTGAATTCACAACAATCATGTTTATTATGTCATTAATAAAGGTTTCTTAGCCATGCTCGTGGGCATTTAGGGCATTGTGCAATAGTTCAATAAAAATGTTACAAAACACAATAATCACAGCATATAAATAGAAAGAGGAGCAGTCTGGGAAGATCTGAACGTCAGAGCCTGAAGGTATTTAGGAACTGGAGCTTTATTCAAGCCCAGCTCTTCAGTGATTTAGAAACAAACCAAAACAACACCACCCCCACCAAAAAATAAAAATCTCCCCAAAACCCAAAACATGAATTTGCTAGTAAAGCCCTGAGCTATTGGTACAGCTGGAAAGCAGACAGGTAAGAGACAAAAGGAAAGTGAAGTTCTCAGATTCACTGCTGCTTTCTACAGGGGCTGGTGATGGCTGGGAACTGCCCTGTGGTGGTTGAGGAATAAGCATCTGCCCGAATTAAATTTGTAATGTTGGTGTTTTTATGCTGAAATTGTGTTTCCATTTAGGCTTCCCCACGGTAGTTTGTGCCTAGGTTCAAATCTTAGGTAAAATTTCACACAGAGGTGGTTTCTTGTAGGAAAGATCAGTGCAGCTCTCAGCTCCCCATGTGTAGCTCAGTAATCCCAAAGAGCAATGAGCTTGGTGGTTTTTTTTTTTGCCCTCCATTATTCTTTATCTCAGTGGTAAAAGACATTTTTAGCGTATCAATCCTTCTACTACAGCCTTCAGATTTTATGTTGATGGCAAAGACCAGTTCACAAGAATTTTTTCGTTAACTTTCATCAATTAATTAATCAATCAGGATTAGTATATTGACTGTTGTTTATTTGGTTTAAAAAGGTATGTTTTCCATTTAAATGGGCAGTGGTTCAAGAGCAGTTGCAAAACTGTGTTACACAATGCAGGAATTCCTAATACATAAGCAACAGGCAGGCGTGGACAGCTGCTGTGAGCTTTTTGGGTCAGTATGCCATGAATTAGTATTTATTATCTAACTTTTACAAAGTAGGAAATTCTGAACTTTTTTTTCACTCTGCAGTTTCGTTTGGAAGTGCATGAGGGGGTGGATTATGGATAAAATGCTGTTGCCTCTGAAATCCTGGCTTTTGTAGGCTCCAGTTCCAAGGGAAGGCAGCTCTGAGGTGCAGGATTAGCAGTCTCGCCATGTACAGCCTGGGCATCCTTTTCCTTCTTCAATAGCTAAAAGCAAAAAAAAGATTGAAGGCATGAAAAAAAGCTGTGCTTTGCCTGTGTAGTTCCCTCATCTGTGGAGCTTTTTTTTTTTCCCAAGGGCGGGATGTGACCTTTGGATGTCTGCAGCATTGCAGCTGAGATGAAATCATTTTATAAGCAGTGATCAAAAAGCATATCAATGGCTGCAGCAGTGCCCTGTGGTGTTCTAGCCCAGCACCACATTAATCCCATTTGATAATCTGTCCAAGCACCTATTTAATGCAGGTGGATAATTCCAAACTGCACTTCCTATTGTAGCAGTTTCCCAAAACTATCCCTGTTATAATTGTCAGCTTTACAGCAACGACACGACTTGTTTGATACTGAATATTTCTGGTAAGGAATATAAATTGTTTGGTAAATTGATATTTCTCAATCAGCAAGGCCTTATGCCTCTGTGGGGTGAAAGCCCAAGGGCAAGAGCTCATGTGTAAATCAGAAAGCACTGAATACTCTTGAGGAAAACAGTGAGATGAGGACAAGTTTCCTGATCGATGTTGCTGCTTCATAAAGCAGATGAACATTTCTGAGACAGCACAGCAGATTTTGTGGTTACTGCTGCGGCTGCTGCTTGTGACAGGCTGCATTTAAAAGCCCTTGAGACGTTTCACAAGGTACAAATAAGAAAAATACCTGCTCTTGAGTGAGAGATGGTGTTTGGGTGGAGCATGCCGCCTGTCATGAGGGCAGTGTGAGCTGCTTGGCATTGGGAAGTCACCTGGAACAGCTCGTCCCTGAATCAAACCTGTGTCTGGTTAGTGCTAAAAGCAGTGGCTTTTTGTTCCCAAATCATTATTGCCTCCAATGTGTACTTAAAAATTTGCATGGTTTTCCTCTCTGGCTTTTCCAACAGCAAAGGGCATTCAGGGTTTCGGTATTGGGATGGTTTTATGGGATAGTCCTTGGTCTCCTGTGAGTCTGCAAATAAATTGTCCTCTTACACCGTCAAAGGCACTTACAGCATCCACAAGCTGCTTATTGCTTTAATCTCTGCATGGATTTAGAAGCCAAATGGCAAAGATGGATGGGAGCAGCACAACACATTAATGCTGCTCTGAAACTCTGTTACAGGCTTGCCTTGTGCCTGTGTGAGATGGATGCACCAGATAAAACTGAAATGAAAACATAGAGTGTTTCTCGCCTCTGAAGGAATACAGAATAACTCTTCGGGGTGTTCCCAATTTGCATAGCTGCTCCCAATTTTAAGCAGGAATGTTTTGCCCCTGAACTGCTTGAGGAGGAGAAGCTGTGTCAGAATTGTGAGTTTTTCCCAGAGATTTTTAGACGCCTCTTGGTGCAGACAGGTTTTCTGTTGGCCATAATGGGAGTTGGGTATCCAGTGGCTTTTGAAAACCCCACTGGCCCCTGTTGAATACTCAGTGACCATGAGCTTTTGTTACAGCACTGCCCAGGAATGCAGAGCTTTGTGGTCCCATTGTGTTGTTATATCTATTTTATAGCCCTGGGGGTGGCTCATTTTATGCGTTCACAAAAAAAAAAAGTTAAAATGGAAACGTAGTCAGCTGAGAAATTGCTTCTCAGACTGAACTTTTATGGGACATTTTTATATGTGTGGCTCCAAGGCAGGGTGGGATCCACTCCTCCACGGAGCTGATGGACCTCAGGGGGCAGTGGTGGGGAGGATGCCTTGAGTGTGGATTGTGTGGAAGGTGCTTCCAGGTGGAGGTGCCAGGCAGGGGCTGCTGGGTCAGGCTGTGTGGGGAATTGGTGGGAAAGGAAATCCAACCTTGTATACCCAAGTTAAACTTTCTCAGCAGCTGCTGAGGGCTTGCACTGGGGTCAGCACCTCGCTGTCCTCAGAGTTTTACAAATGCAGCAGCCTGAGACTTCAAAACCCTGCAAGAAGGCGTATTTTGGCAGAGGAACAGAGCTCGTTTGTTTAAAATCTGAGAAGACCATACAGGCTAAGTAGACCATCCAGAAAAGGAGAGCAGCAATGGAGGCATCTGAGTACAAAATCCCTTTCACAAAGGGAGAGTGGGCGGTGCAGGCAGGGAATAAACCCTGTGCTCCCCCAGTGCCTCATCCTGGGCACTGCAGGGCGATGAACCCACGCTGCCCCACGGCCCAGTGGGGTGCACTCCAGACCAGCAGGTCTCATGGGTCATTTCTCCTAAGGGCAAAGCACGCCACCTCTGTGCAGAGAAGCAGGGAGGAAATCTAGAGCCAAGGGTCACTCTGCAGATGACTTTTAAGGAAGGGAAAGATACCCACTCAGAGCTTTTTTTAATTCAGGTGTTTTGCAATGACCCTCCTGCAGTCACTTGAAGAACTCATGACATGTCCTCTGTTTCTATTTCAGGCCAAGAACATCCGAACAGCTTGAGGCACAAATACAACTTTATAGCAGATGTGGTGGAGAAGATCGCTCCTGCTGTGGTTCACATTGAATTATTTCGCAAGTAAACAAGATGCCCAGTCTTGATTTCTTTTTTTTTTTTTTTTTAATTCTTGAAAACAGCTGCCAGCGTGACAGAAATGTTGATTGATGATATGAAATAGCAAAGAGGTTTAGAGACAATAAATATTTGTCATGCTTAAGAATTAAGGATAATTTAAAAGTCATGGAAAGAAAAAATTAGTTCAACTAATGGATGTGCTTTATCTTCATGAGAGTAACAGCAAATATCTTAAAACATTCAAATTCACCAAACTCCTTTTGGCTGTGTGTTACTTGAAATGAACGATTTGTGACCTTTCAGCTTTTTTTGCAGTAATAAATGTTTTATTTCCCTTGTCTTTTAGACTTCCTTTTTCCAAGAGGGAGGTTCCTGTGGCCAGTGGCTCGGGGTTCATTGTCTCTGAGGATGGGCTGATAGTGACCAACGCCCACGTGGTCACCAACAAGAACCGGGTGAAGGTGGAGCTGAAGAACGGGGAGACTTACGAAGCCAAAATTAAAGATGTTGATGAAAAATCTGACATTGCACTAATTAAAATAGATTCTCAGGTGAGTGGTTAAAGCAAGGCACATTTTATTCCTCTTTAACATCCTCCTTTCCAAAAACTGGTGCTGATTTTCAGGATTGAAGGGAAAAGCAAGCTGTTTTCTGGGCTAGGTTGTTGAGAATATGTGAACTAGGTGGACACATGTTTTTAAAAGCCAGGTTTGTGGGTAGCAGTGGGTAATTTTGTCACCTCTCAGTGCAGTAAAAGTATTGCATAGCACTTTTAATGCATCCTCAAAAAACAACACCTCAGTTTGCTGACTGGTTTGCACCTACTTTATCTGATATAACTCTGTCTCAGAAAAGAAATGGGGATATTTTACTTGTGCTAGTCTTGAGTGCCTATATTGAAATCACAAATGGCTTTTAGAGAATGCATTTGTCCCTCGCTGGTGTAGGTATTAAAATGGAAAATATCTTGGGGAGCATCTTGAACACGGAAATTAAAGCCAGCTTGGAAAGATGCTCTTACACTGCAAGTGGTTTTCTGAGCAGCTTCCCATCTCTGATCTTCCTCCATATCAAATGTTCCTCTGTCAGTGTAATTGTGCCTCCTGCCACAGCAGCAAAGCTGTCAGGGGGTTCTGCACACAAGCAAGTGGGATATTGGGAGGAAATGGAGATGCAGTGAGCTGAACGTGGCTGGCTGGGTGCTGCTCATGTTGGCTCCCCTGCTTTGGTCTGTCAGTTAATGACCTCCAAGCTGAACGGGCAGGAATGCTTCATTTGAAACACATGGCTCAGAAATGTGTAGATCTTTAGTTCAGAGCAATTCCCCAGCGAGGTCAGAAGTGTTTGTGCCAGAGTTCATGACTAAGTCAGACGCCTGAAGCAGAACTCTTGGATGACCCGAGGTACAAACTGCTCCTGCTGCTCCCCTGCCACCTTTATAATTTAAAAGTTATTTTCTTTTTTGAAAGCTTCTGAACAGCAACCAGGCAGAAAAACCAAACAGCACCAACAATGTTTTCGCCGTGTTGTTTTTTATCTGTTTTCATGGTGTTGATTATTTTCTTATTTTTATCTTTAAATAAGCAAAAGCAGTAAGAAGCAAAGGGAAAGATCCCCCCAGCATGAGCACTGGCAGCATTAGGATGAGCAGGATGGGGCAGGGAGTGAAGGGCAGCTGGAAAAGTGCTTTAAAATTGGAAGCACAATGTGGTGGGGAGGGCAGACGTGGTGAGAAGGAGAGGACTTGGAGCAGGGAAGCTGAACTTCAGAGAGGAGAGGTGGCAGTCAGAGAGGAGACACTGAACTGATGTGAGGCATCAGTTTGAGGACTTAGGAAAGGAGCAGACATGGGCTTGAATGGGATTTGGCACCCTGAGGAAATGGCTCCTAGCTGCCCTGGGAAGCAGCTTGGAAAACAGAGAATGGATCCAGATGATCTTGTGGTGGGAACCAGTGCTCAGCAGGGCTGGAATGGGTCTGGCCTGCCCTTGGAAGCATCTTATCAGCTGTGCAACCCAGTGCCTGGGTGGTGCTCTCCTCCTGGCCTCCCCCATTGCAGCTCAGGATGATTTTGAGAAGACCGGGGGAAAATTTGATGGGATGGGAAACCCAGATTTCCAGCCAGCTCTGGCAACATGGCACTGGGAAATCCCAGTCCAGGGTGAGGCCTGAGGCACCTCTGTTCACAGGTGTTGCTTTGCATTTGAGAATTAAAAACAACATTTTATGTGTTAAAAAAAAAAAAAAGTTAAATTCAAAACGTGGTCAGCTGAGAAATTGATTCTCAGACTGAACTTTTGTGGGACATTTTTATTTAGCCTTTCAAGTTCAGTGTTTGAGTTTTCATTTTTGTATTGGAATGCCTTGCAGTCATTCAGATGCATAAAAGACTTTAAAATCACAGGGGTAATAATTTGTTGAATTTGAAATGTATTTGCTGGCTAGAGAAGTCAACAAGATAGTACGAATGACCCCTTAAAAATCTGTAAATGGCATGAAAACCATCCTTAAGAATTTTTCTGAAGAGGTAAAGTTCTTAAATTGGAATCAGTTATTTGAAGGTGACACCAAAGATGCAGGAGGGTTTTTTTTTTTTTTTTAAGGCAGGATCTGAAGGGTGAAGAATGCTCTGTGGTTAGGAACAGAGCTGGGCTTGAAGTGTGGCATCAGGCTGTCAGCTGCTATGCCTAAAGCTGCTCAGATTTTGCAGCAGCCTGGATGTTCTTTTCCTCTAAGGTGTGAACATCTGGTCAAAGACATTACTAGAGCTAATTTGGCTTTGCTGAGTGCAATAAGAAATGAAGGAGGGTGGTAAAATCTGGGCACCAGCAAGGATGAACCATTTCCCTGATTAAATTCTTCTCTGTGGAAAAACATCTTGCAGTCAATGAGGAACAGAAACCCTGGAGCAGTTGTTCCAGTCCTAAAATGTGCTTGTTTTTACAGTCTATAAAAGAAAGGAACAGTGTTTCTCGTGTCTGTGGTGACACAGAGCAGTTTGCTGGAGTGTTGAAAGTAGGAAGTGAGATTGGAATCAGTGTGGTAGCCATGAATCCAATCTAAACATCCTTCCAAATGCAAGGAGGAGACCACGGCACTAGGAAGGAGCAGGGCAGTTGCAGACAATTTGGATATGAACATGCAGAATTTATAAGACTTCCCTAGAAAAAATTGGATTTTGGCAGCATAGGCAGAGACTGGTGAAATCAATAAATCTGTCGTGTGTGGCACGTGTGATACTGCAGCGAGTGTGAAACCCATCAAAACTATTGCACAACACCCCAAAGGGAGCAGATGCTCTTTTGCTGGCAGAGCTGGATTGTGGGATTCATCTCAAGGCAAATAACTACCTTGTTAAATCAGAATGTGTGATACAGCTGCTGGGAAATAAACACCAGCAGGAGGGGAGGAAATCTCAGGGTGCTTTAATGGACAATGTCAGGGTTAACAGGGGCAGAATTATAAAACAGCCCAACTCAAATGGAAACTGGAAGGTTAGGTAGAGGAAGGTAGAGGTGGTTTATGCCTGGAGACCCTTTTCAGCCCTGGAAATGGAGCTCTGTCCACAAAAATGATGTCTGTGGTTTGGCACTGAAGGGAGGAGCATGGTGAATGGTTTTATTTTGAGGTGTTTCTTCTTTCTACATGCTTAAAAACCAGCCATGAGACACTGACTCTGAAATCACACATGGAACACAGGCCAGGACCTGAAGATTTTTGTTCCTCACTGTGGGCAGTTCCTGGCTCTTTATCCCAGACAGGATTTGGCATCTCTGTGGTGCAGCAGCAGTGGGGTTGTGACCCATCTCTAATTTGTGGTGACATTTCAGCCCTTCAGCTGAAACCTTCAGCTTAAGGTTTCTCCTGCATCTTATTAATAAACAGTTTGACACTTTAAAATCAACAAGACCTTCTGCCCTCGTTCCCCTGGTGGTTTCCTGAGGCAATGAGTGTCTGTATCTTTGTGGTCAGAGGGGATTTGCTTTTTTTCCCCCAGTGTGTACAAACTGGAGGAGGCAGGAAAGCAAACTTCCCTGTTTATGCATCAATATTTTAATAGCCCACATTTTGAAATAACAAACTACTTGGGTACCAGATGTAAGTGGCTTTTCTAAAATGCTCTTTCACTTTGAAATCTGTCACTGGGTAATACGTTGCTTCCTCTGGAGAGCCTGAGGAAACCCACATATTGCTTCCAGAAGTCTTCAGGACCCATAGAAATGAAATAGCTTGTAAAAAGCTTAGATCTTAACTCCTGTTTATTCATCAATTTAGGCAGCAGTGATTTCCTGCCATCTTCAGCTTCTAGTAGCCCTCACGGTGGGGACAATGTGCTGGTCCAGCTTCCCATGCAGCAAAACACATCTCCAGGGTGGGTCTGCCAGCACCAGCATTTTTTTTAATTGCTATTTTTATTTTACTTAATTGTAGTTTCATTTGTGTTTTATTTTGAAGGGAGAACAGCAGTATCTTGCCAGGCAATTGAAAACCTGGTGGCATATCAAAACAACACTTCATCCTTTTCTTTTTTTTTTTCTGCAAGCTTCCCATGCTCCATATTTAGATAAGGAGACTCAGTTTTGCTTTTCTAACTATAGATGAAATACTTTTGGAGGCTTGTAATGTGTTCAGCCTGGGTTTTTTGTTTTCTTTGGCTCTCTGTCAAGCAGTTTCTAGGTTGTAGATGATATTATATATTTTTCTATGCTCGTGACTGGTGTTTTCATTTTGCCATAACGTATTCTGAAAGTTGAATAGTTTCATTAGTCAGAACAGAAATGCAATTCCCAGGACAGCTCCATGTTTTGCCAGAGTTACAGTTACAGCTGAATTAGTGCTCCATACCAGCATCTGTGCCTTTCCCACCTAAAAATAAAAAGCATGAAGGAGATCTGTAGCTGGTTAACACAAATTGAACTCAGAACTTTTGTCTCCTCTTCATCCGCTTATTGAACTGCAAAGTGCTTCCTGCAAATTCCTGACTTTCCATCCACAAATGAAGGGGATTACAGAACAGAGGAGGGATTTACTTGCTTTCTGTGCCAGCATAGAGACACATTCACTTATTTCATGGATGAAAAGGTTCAAACCAAAACACCTCCTGCTTATGGCTGGCTGTCTCTTGGTTTCCATTTCTCTGCGGCAGTGGCTGTGCCTGCTGGTGGCTTTGTGCTTCTTCCTCTTTTAGTTTTGGAGCTGTTTTGTCCAGATTTCATTTATTTTACCTGACCCAAGCTGTGCTGTTCAAAGACACCAGGTGAACATCTGTGCTGGCCCTGCTGGGGCTGCACCTTGAATCCTGTGTCCAATTCTGGGTCCTGCATGACAAGAGGGACATTGATGGGCTGGAGCTGGTCCAGGGAAGGGAATGGAGCTGGGAAGGGGCTGGAGAATTCCTGAGGGAGCTGG
>JANRMJ010000114.1:4086532-4123816 GCA_025584955.1 Alethe diademata | reverse complement strand
ACACTGGGGCTTGGAGCAGCCTGGGACAGTGGAAGGTGTCCCTGCCATGGCAGGGATGGGGACTGAATAGGGTTTAAGGTCCCTTCCAACCCAAACCATTCTGTGTTTTTATGATCTGCTAGTTCTAAAGCTTTGAAATGTTTTAATTCTGATTGTCTGTATCTATTGAAATTATTGCCTTTACCAGAAATAGACATTCAAAAGCTGCATGCATGCAAAAAGTGTAATAATTCCTGAAATACACATCTAAGGGTTAAAATGAATGCTGAAGTGACATTACCAATGTGTGTAAAACACCTCAGCTCATGGTTATTAAGTGACTTCAGTAAAATGCGTGGGGAGGTTTTTTCCTGTCTTGACAAAATATTTTTTTTGCTATTTCTTCATTTTTCAGCAAAGCTAGAGAGCTGAAGGATCGTCATAAAGACTTCCCTGATGTTGTCTCTGGGGCCTATGTCATTGAAGTTATTCCAGAAACACCAGCTGAAGCGTAGGTTGAAGTACTTTTTTCTCAAAACCACTGCCACTGACTTAAAGGGGTAACGATTGGAGACATTTCCCTGCTTAACTGGCTTTCTTCATTATGCTAAATTAACAAGGTTATGGCCATCTGATTGCTATTAGCTTGTCTGCTGGAAATGGGTTTGTGGTTTCAGCCGGGTCCCTGATGGGCAATATTGTAACTCTATCAGGGTATTGCAGGGAAGCCCTGTCAGCCTTCCAGGCCCAAAGGCAGGGATTCAGGGGGTGTGAAAACTCCTTTTTCGTTTTTCTCAGCAACTGCTTCCAAGGCATGTGTTGTAGCAATGCCAGTGCTGAATAAAGACTTTTGTTCCTGCACGGCCCCACTGGTCACTCTGCAGGAGGGCAAGCGAGAAGCTTTGGGTGCACCTTGGAAGAAGTGTCCAGCTCAGCACTGGCCAAACCCACCAGCTCCCCTGGCACACCCTGGGGCTGAAACCCTCTCTTGGCAGCAGGCACTCTTCCATGGAGAGCTTTGTCAGCAGCCACATTACTGGAAGGGCTTTGGGGTTTGGACAACTGATTTTTTTTTGTTCCTATTAGTCAGTATTTGCTCAGACACTGCTCTGCTGGTTGGTGCCATGTCTGGCTGAAGCCTGGCAGCTGGGCTGTGGTCACTGGCACTGGTCTGGCTGCCTTTTGCTGGAGACACTTTCCTCTCAGGGTTTGCTTGATAGGAAACTGCTCAGTAATCCAGGGCAGGAAATGGGAAACCTTATTCATTTTCTGAAACTAGCGTTCATTTAAGAGAGGAGTAGATCTTTGTGGCAACAAAGAGGCTTATGTGGCACCAGAGGCATGTAGGCAGAAAGCTGCTTGGGGCAGGCATACATTACCTCTTAGGAAGACTGCAAGGATGGTTGGATGGCGTCTTTTTGGCAGTTTGGGTGTGAGATAAACAGTGATAGCAGTTCAGTGTGCTCTCTGAAATACTGCTGTGTTTGTGGATGATCCTTGCAGGCAGAGCACTGTGAGTGTCTGTAATGTGAAGGAACATGTAGGAATGATTTGGCTGCTTCAATGTGGTGCTGGAATTGCTGCCTTGGTGTTCAGGTTCAGCCTGAAGCTGCAGAAAAGCCATTTTAGGAGTGTGGGCAATAGCAGAGAGTGGGAGAGGGACTTTAGAGAGGGAGAAGAAATGTGAGGCAATGTAAACTTCTAATGTGAAGGGAGACCCAAATCAAGGTGCTCCATCCAAAGGCTGGCCTGGCAGGTAAAATGCAGCCCATGTTGGCTCTGTCCCCTCACTCCCAGTCCCCTTGCCCAGGGGTTTCCTTCTTCTGCTGATCTCTCCAGCACAGAGATGTGCTGGTGGGGCACTGGAGCAGAGCTGGGGTGATCCATCCTGGCTGTGAGTCACATGGAGAGGCTGCATGGAAAGCCATGCAATGACTTCCTCCAGGAACATGTTTGGAGCCATGCCTTCTGTAGGTGAGCAGATTGGATGCAAACATTGGCCAAGGGCATCCTGCTTGCAGGAGACACTCGTGTCAGGCGCCTTCTGTGGGTGGAAGAGGCTGATGAGTGGTCTGTGGTTTTGTGAAGGATTGTGCTTGTGAGGGGTTGAATCATGTCTGATCTGTCTTGGTTCATTTTTCCATAACTTGCAGCCAGGTCGTTGTGCAAGACTGGGCAAGATGTTGTGGTCTGTGGCATCCCTCACCAGCCATTTCTGGGTGCTGGCAGCAGCTCCAGCCTGGGGAGAGACACAGCCCTGGGTCTGCCCCATCTTGCTTTGAGTCTGGAAGGCTCAGATTTTGAGGTCAGAAGAAGGGATTTTGGCTGCTATGGGCAGCAAAAGAGGGACACATTTGATTTTTGGTGACCAGACTAGATAGCTACATGTGTTACTCTGCTCAGGTTTAAAACACGAAGGGGGGGTGAAGTGGCTGCCAGTAAGCTCTGTATGGAGAAGAGGGACTGAAATTCCTTGTTAGCACACTCAGGTTGCTTCTCTATGTATTCAGGAACAAAAGCTTTGGAAATCTCCCCTCTAAAATGAATCTGCTTTGTTGTAATTATTTTAGAAGACAGATTCAACACCTAGGATCTTTATTGCAGAATTAATTGCTATTTACAATAGCAAATTCCTTTGAAGACAGTGAAATATGGGATTCATCAAACTTGTCCATCCATCAGATCCTGAGGTTTCTGCACTTTATTGTAATCTTCACTGCTTCAAAAATCCTGGTTGCTTTTCTCATTCCTGCCATGTACGCTGCTGTTGGGTGGGAAATAGAAATAACCCAGCGATCTTTTCTTTTCCTCCCTAAAAATAAAACTGCAATAATATTAACACATTGCTGCTTTGTGTTTTCAGTGGTGGCCTGAAGGACAACGATGTGATTATAAGCATCAATGGACAGTCGATAAGCTCAGCCAGTGATGTCAGTGACATTATTAAAAAGGACAGTACGTTGCACATGGTTGTGCGCAGGGGCAATGAAGATGTTATGTTAACAGTAGTTCCCGAAGAAATCGATCCCTAACCAGGAACATGAGCTGGATTTCATGTTTTCTTTTAACAGCAATGGACTGCTTATATTCTCTCTGTGCTGGTACAGGAAACGTTAGACTTCTGACCAACATTCTGCTTGTTCAGTGGATTAGTATTGGCCAACAGAATAACTTCTACTAGGTTTAAGGTGCAAAATCAGTGTAATTTCACATACTCCAGATGATAATTTTTTTCCTTCTGTATTATGTATGCAATGTATTCTTTACTGGCTTTTACATCCCCCGCTTAACGGATCAATGTTTGCCACCCTGTGTTGAGTAGATTTCCCGTCATTTCCGCTAAGACTTAAACAAAACAAAACCCACGCACACAATGTGTGCTGTGGCATTCAGGTATTTATAGGTTAGCTGTGTTTTTAACTGGAAATGCCATTGTAAAGGAGTAGTCGGCTTAAAAGAAAACACAATTGGGAAATAAAGTTTGGTTTATAAACACAAAAGTAATCCCAACCCAAATAACTTCCCGAGGATCCCGTGCAGGACTTTAATACTATGATATTTTCCTAGTGTTATTAAAAGAATTCAACAGTACTTCTTGTGAGTGACTCATTTTGCTTCCCCTTGTGGACTGGTTCTTTAAATGGCACAGCTGCTTGGGAGAATGTCCTGGTGGTCTCCTTTTAATCATCATTTAATCACGACTTATTTTCAGTATGTGCCTTGAATTTGTGCTTTTGTGCATCAGTTCTCCTCAGCAAGGCTGGGTTGAATTTGTCACATTGCCTATGTCTTCCAGATGTTAATGCATTTTCCTTTCTGTTTTAATTACAATGCCTGGAATCTGTTTGCCCACTCTAGAAATGGCCACATGGGGATCACAGATCCCACACCATTCTGGTTCAGATATTAGGATGTCTGTAACCATTTAGACCTGGCTTTAAGCTCTTTGAAACAGGCCTGGTTTGTGCAAATCTGGAGTGCTGGTGTGTGTATGGACCTGGTTTTGACTCTGGGATATTTGGCATTCCTCTAACAGGTATTGACCTTTATATATATGTTTGTTGATGCCCTTGAAGTTTGGAGGTGGTGAATGTGTTTGTCTTGCTGTGAAGGAGAACAATCAGCTACACTTAATTACAAGGTAATTACTCGTTGGGTAAACAATAGGCTAAGGAGCCTTCTCTTTCCTCTGTCGAAACATGTCTTTCAGAGAATAAATCCAAGGGCTGTGGACAAGTTTTGGTGACTGTCGTTGCTAAACAGGCTCTTTTAGAAAAAGAATGTTTTAGTAAACCTCTCCAGCTGGGTAGCTGGCAGTTCAAAGGAAGGGCTGTATTTCACCCAAATGCAGCAATAAACCCTCTAGAGCTGGGTTCCTGACAGTGCTCCTTCTCCTCCCAGCTGTATTTCAGTTCTGTTTCAGTTTATCCTGATTTGAGGAGCCTCTGTTTCCTCCATGCCTGCCCTTACTCACCTGGGTCACTGTAAATTTACATATTAATTAGCATGAATTAATTGCAGTGTATCTTTCAGTCCAGCATTGACTCCTGACAGGATGGAACACCTCATTACCAGCTTGTGCCATGGCTGTGCTAAATCACACCTGTAAAAATCTGCCAAAACACTGCAGTGCCAAGCACTGACACTCTGCAACACTTTCTGGCCCCAAAGATGCAAAGAATGGTCTTGCAGCTTCCTGTTGGAGTGGTGGTGTGTTTTGCAGTCCATTTGTGCCCTGTGTAGCACATTGTCCTACATACAACTCTCAGCAAAAATGATTTTAAAAACCACCTGCCTTCTCTAGCGTTCCACCTAACCCAACTAGCAGAAATTAAACTAAAGCCTCAGAGCCAGGAAATAGTGTTTAAAGCAGAAGTTATTTTTCGTCTGCCTTTTTATTTCAAAACAAGAGCTTGCACAATTTGCAGAGCTGATTGATTCTCTTTGCTCCTATTGCTTGTTGTTGTGGTCTCTTAATATGCAAACTCATTCATTTTCTTTGTGTGGGCATTAGGAAAGAAGCAAGTGAAATTCTGTAAAAGGTTTTTCTGGGTCACTGGGATTAGTGAAATATTTGACCAGAATTCTAGCCCTGAGCTCCATCCAGTAGGATTTGAGATGGTCTCATGTTGCAGCCATTCACTTTGAAAGTGGTTTTCTGATTTACCTTTTCTTAATTTGTAATTAATTTCTGCGTGGTTGATATTGGTAACCACATGAATATCATATGGAAAATGTTTAGAATTTACTTTTTTGGTGTTCAACCATGCAGATACTCAAATGGTTTCTTACAATCAAAGCATTCTCTCAATGATTTTTAAGTATCTGACGTAAGATTACTGATAAGCAAAGATGTGGAAGCAAAGTTTTTTCTTTAATGCAGTTAATTACCAGGTATTTTTGATATATTATGGGGCTATAGATCTATTCTATTCTTTGTTGCTTCAGCAGACAGTTCTTTCCAAAATGCAATTGAAAATTCTTTGTACAGAATAGCATTGGCACAGTTTGCATAAATATCAGTTTCCTGGAAATTTTATGAAGTGTTGGATGCTATATCAGGGAAATTGAACATTCTGGCCTGATTTTCATTATCTTGGAACATCTGAGATGGAAACTGGAGTTGCTGAGTGTGATGCTGAGTAGATGCCTACGTGTGCTACACTTGGAGGTAGTTTTGAAATGCAGGTTCACTTATTCCATAAGGGAAAGGTCTTGAGCTATAAAACATGATCATGACTAACAATTGTCTGGTTTCTGTGGCTTAGGTGCCAAGAACTAAAATCCTGTCATTTTATTGCCAGAGGACTTCTTTTTTCTTTCCTTTTCCCCCTCCTAGAACTATTTTGTATTCATGTTAAGGTAGCTGAGGATATTTTTAAAACTACATCTTTAAGTAAGGCATGATTAGATTATATACAGGTTCTTATTGTATATCAGAAAAGTACTGCAGAACTAACTGTACTGGTTATGTATTAAACTGATTAAAACTGCAGCTGCAAATACCCAGGAGAAACAGAAGTGATGAAGGTAGAAGTCACCAATCCAGAGCAGTGAATGATGAGTGCAGTGAGAATTCAGTTCTGTGTGATGAGAGGTCACTGTGTGAGTCCTTTTCAGGTCCTCTCATCCCCCAAACCTCATCTCTTGTGCAAGATGCTGGCAGGGAAGTCAGAGCTGGACATTCTGGCCCCAGGATTTCAGCCAGTTCAGCCTCTTTGTACCATTCCTCTGTAAATGTGGAATAACTTGATCAGTTAAGGATTGTTTATTGCATAAAATCACTGCTAAAACCAGTGCATATGTAAATTGACTAATTGGGCAGAGAAAGTAGAGAAAGAAACTACAGAGCAGCTTCCCAGTTTAATCTATCTACATCTGCTGGGAAGTTATCCTCCAATTTTCAGGGTTTTGTTTAGTAGTCACGGTACTGCAGCATCTGTCCCCATAAACTTTCTGAGGAAGTGGGTAATAATTACCAACTGATTAGAAGGAGAATGAGTCAGAGCTAAAGCATACGACTCAAATTTACTTAATGTGGTAAAAAATTCACTTTAGAAGCTTGGAAACACTGCATAACATGCTGGAGAAGAAAATTAAATATTTTTTCTGGTCATTCCTTTTCTGTTCAGTGTTTATGCAGAGACCACAGTGATTTTCAGAAAGTTTGTCATGTGGATATTTGAGGGAGATGGACTGTGTTAACAGTAGTGCAGTGTAATCTTCCTTAATGGTGCAGATCACCTCTCCAGAGAGGAAAATCCATTTGTGCGGTGCTATTGATTGAGAAAGCTGTGATTTAGGCTGTGCCCATGCAGGGACTGTAGGATTTGCTGTGTCTGCCTGGACAATCCCAAAGCCCCTGGAAGATGAGAGAGAAGCAGCAGCCCTCAGGCCTGACCCCACAGCTGCAGTCCTCCAGGAAAAATAGTTTTTTTCATAGAATCAGAGTGACTTGGGTTGGAAGGGACCTTAAAGACCATCTAGTCCCATGGGCAGGGACACTTTCACTGTCCCAGGGTGCTCCAAACCCCATCCAGCCTGGCCTTGGGCACTGCCAGGGATCCAGGGGCAGCCACAGCTGCTCTGGACAAGCTGTTCATAGGAACCTGTGGACAGGTAAGTCCACGAGAGGGCGAATTGAAGCTAAAAACTCACCCCCAGCCTCTGTGGAATCTGTGTCTGGACCTGTCACTGTGATTTGGGACACCGTGGGTGACCTCCTGCAGGAGGAGGGAAATGCAGATGTCTGTGTAAATCTTAACTTAGTGTCTGCTCAGAAAGAAGTGCTGAAAGTTTCTCTCATAAAAGTTGATTCCAGTCTTCCAAGGAACTGGGCAGTTCTGGCAAGGAAAAAGTAGATTTTGTCTGCATCTCATCTCTGGTAAGTTCATGTGTTTGGCAAGGAAGGAGAATCGACTGTCTGATTTGGAAAACTAGATTGTTTCAGCATGCTGTGACTGTTTTAAATTCTTTGCACTTGTAGGAAAAAAAAATCAACCCACCAACCTGCAAATCAATCAGAAACAGGCAAATATAACAGAAAAGGAGCTCTAGCTGCCACTCTGGTAAAAAAAAAAAACTGTAATAAAACCCAACTGTATTAACAGAAGAATAAATGTACATTTCCTCACATCTCAGTCAACATTTGATTTGGAGGTCGGGATCCTGAAAGGAAGCATTTCTTTTGAAGAGGAATTGGCAAAAGAATGCTTCATTTCACCAGTGTGGTTAGTGGGAGATGAATATTTTATTATTGTAACAGAGAAGGGTTTACAACCATGAAAGTGTTACTTTTACATGACCAGCTAGGTAAAGGATAATGACATACTGAAGCTATGACACTCTTGGTTTTGTTTTCCAGTCTAATAGTTCTGCTTCTGTTTTTCCTCAGCCAGAGTGTTTTAGTGTTTGTTTGTTTAATGAAAAAGCACTTCCACAGAGAAGGTAGGGCTGTGCAAAAGGAAAAGCTCCCCTGGCATCAGCTCCATCCTGTGCAGTGAGGGACATTGCCAACCTTTTCACTCCTGCAAAGGGCTTCCTTTGCTCAACTTGCTTTATTGCCTGAAGAACAGACCTGTATTTTTTTTTCTTTGCAATTAAAAGCCAGAGGTCTCTGCTCAACACTGTCTCTGCCCACAGAGGTGTCATTTGCTTTGTTACCCAAATACTGGACACTGCAGCTCCACTCTTGTCACAACGTGTCTGAAGGCAGAGCACAATTGTTCTCAGTGATTGTTTTATTCTCTTTCTATCTCAGGTCACATTTTCTATCCTTATCCTCATTTCTGGACATGTATTTTTAGTTGGTCCAGATCCTTTTTGAGGTGTCCAGCCTGACAAGGCATCACTTGCAGCCATATGGAGAGAGTAAAGCTGCACTTCTAGAGACTCAGAAGATACAGCAGTTCATTTATCTGTAACTAGCATGGAGTGATGTTATATAGGATTGTTCATTTATCTGTAACTAGCATGGAGTGATGTTATATACGGTTATATTCATTTTTTAGCTCTGGTTTCAGTCAGGGAGGGTTTGAAATTGCAGCCTGAAGATTGACTAAGTCATCATGTACTTTTCATCTTCATCACTGAATGAAGTGCTGCAGACTTGCTTAAACAGAAGTGGCAGAAGCTTTATTCCTAAAATTGAAAGGGTTTATTATTTCATCTACCTCAATCCAGATGTCATCATATCCAGATGTTACCAAAGAGAAATCTTTCCCTAAATCCAATATAACTTTAATGTGACTATAACATGCTATTAACCACTTATTTTATGTAATTGTAAATCCTGCTATTTAGAATCAACCATTATTCATTACATTCAAATATGATAATTGCCTGTGCAAACCCCTTGATCCAAAATGACACACACAAATTATATTGCATTAATGATGTTGTTATTACTAAAACCTGAAACTTGCACTCATTACAGGAGAAAAATTACAGCAACCTACCAAATATTTGCATTTAACAAAATTATTAATATTTTTAATAAATTGCAGTCTCTCAGAAGAGGTTAACTTCTGGATTTCGGGATGCCCACATTAAAATCTGATCTCTGGCAATTCATTTCCTTAAGTCTGTTTTCTTTGCATTTCTCCTGGGCAACAGGAACTCAGAAGAGTTAATACAGAATTTCTAAGGTGAGCCCATGCCTAAGAGAACTATATTTAGGTTCTCCTGTGGAAGTGGGCACTGCTCAGAAAGCCAACAAGACAGACAATCAGCACTGAGCTTACAGGAGTGAGACAGCTTTGTGTTTATTATCATAGGAATTTTTCCTTTTTCTGTTGTTTGAGCCATTCTGTGGGAGATCTTGAATGGGAATGTGGAAAAGGTGCCCTGTTGTTCCAGGTGTCATTGAAAGGGAATTAGTTCAGCAGGATGCTGAACAGATGGCTGGTGCACTGAGGAAGGTGGCAGAGCTGGGTGTTGACAAGAAACATGGTTTTTTGAGAGGATTTTTGCCTCCAAGTTTTGCCTGACACTTCATTATTGTGATGAGCTGCCCAAATGCATTTTATAAAGTGGAGATTGCAATTCTTGCAGCCTTGCAATCTGTTTGGGATCTGCTTTAGGGCATTTTCTGTTTCTGTATCAGATCCTTGCCAAACCTCAGCCACAGCAGGGAAATTGTGCTTCCAGGAGAGTCTGCTCCAACAAAGAAATAGAATTGTTTTATTTAAAACAGTGGCCACAGAAAATGATTTCCAGACACTGGGCAGTGGCTCTGAAGAACAAGGAATGGGAAATGGCAGAGAAAAGAGCCTGGATGTGATCCCAAACCTCCTGTGGAAGGCCAGTGCAGGAGTGGGGAGCTGGGGCTGTCTCCACTGGGAGCATCAGTGCCAGGCTGCAGCTGAGGCTCCAGGCTGGTCCTCAGCAGGGAGCTGCACTCAGGCATGGCTGGTCAGTCATGGCTTTGTGAGCACTTGGCTTTCTCTGAGTGGGAGAGTGCCTCAAATGTCTCAATTTCTGGCACTCGGTGTTGGGAGTCAGTTTTGCCTTCAAATACGACTGCAGAACTCAGTCCTGTGTCTGTGCCAGTCAAACAGCTGTTCCAGTCATGAAGGACATTTTTGTGCTTTCCTTTTTGTCTTAAAAATGCTTTTATGGATACTATCTCTCCCCTTTTTAATACAAATGCCCTTGGCTTTGACATTTTTTAGTCTGGCTGTGGTCTTATTTATTTTGTCAGGGTGGCAGGAGTATTTGATGCAATTACACAAAGTCATATTGAGAAAAGGAGGCAGAACTGTAAAGTTTATAAGCAGCAGTGATCAGCCCAGCTGAATTAATGGAACCATTGTCCTAAATTCAAAACCAGGTGGGATGGATGATTTAGGAAGTTGGCCAAACTGTATAGGCAGAGGTATGTGTTAATAATGCATTGCACTGTTTCTTTATGCACTGGGTAAGAAACTATGTGGGAAGACTGTCAATATTTGTTTGACAGCAGTGTTAAACTTTATTTAATGACAAAACAAAATGTTTTAGCATTTTGGAGGGTGAAAGAACTCACGACAGGTTGTGAGCATTAAGACCAACTTTGGGTCTGGAGTTCTTAGCTGCAAGTAAATGCAAATTTTTGAGCTGTGATAGCTGTCAAGTGCTTCTGGTTATCCTGAAGTTTATGACAACGTTTTTACTCTTCAGGGAGATTTCATGGGATTGTGGTTTAATGGATCATTCCACTAATTATTTTCCTTTCTTGGTTTAGCAAACAATAAAATCTTGCAGACACACCCTCCTCCTGCAAATCACAGCAGTGCATTTTTCATCCTCTGCTGTTTGTTGGGTAAGAGATCAAATTTGTTCAGCAAACATAAGGCAAGATCCAAGGGAGATCTGGGATGGATGGAAGCTGAACTGCCCTTCCCTTACCTTTTGCTGGCATCAGTTGCCACAAACCTTGGAGGTATTAAAATTTCATTATTGGGGCTCAGACACTTAGCAACCTTTGTCAAAAAGGTCTGAAATAGTGGCAGACACCAGATGAGGGTACTTAAGACAGGAAAGAATCTATTTTCTCTCTGAGCATGGGTGGCTCCCATCTTAAAATGGCTTGAGAGTGATTCTGTTCAGCAAAGAAAGGGCCCAGGTCAAATCCATCAATCTCATCCCAGAAAACCAACCTAAACACTTGATTACCAGCTGGCCAGGATGGGAGAGGTCTCTGCTTCTACCTCTGTGGTGCCAGGCACAGAGAATTGCAGGGTAAGGAGCAGCCTTCTGCAATTTTAAACATTGTTTGAAAGTGTGGAAACCTCAGTCCTAGTCCCTACTCTGGGTCTCATTATTGTCTCTGTTGCAGTAGCTGTTTATGTAGATCTTAGGTACTAAAACTCCTAATGACAAGGATATTCTCAAAAATAATATTTTTCATTTATTTTTCCATTGCTATTGACCCTTTAACTGGCTACACAGCTGCAGGCCTGAGAGTGTTGATTTAAGGAGTGGTGACTTTATGTTCATACAAAGGAATATCTTGTACTCTGATATGGTGTATAAAATATTGGGGTATTTGCTACCAGAAAGCAAACAGAGATCAAAGAGTTCCTGTTTTGCACAATGTCCCCTCGCTGTAAGGTGAAAGATTTCTGTTCCCTCATACTTATATTTGATAAACAAATCTTGTTGCATTCAAAGAGGTTGGTTTTCATTAGTTGGGGTGGGTTGGAGCCAGTGGAGGTCTAGGAGAGGGAGGAGTTTTGGAAGCAGATAAGGTGAAACCAACGGGGACACAAAATGAGACAGGGCACAAGTGTCCTTTCATCTGCCTAGCACTTTTCCCAAATAATCCCAAGTCCCCTCAGTTCCTCAAGAGTTCAGCATCTCTTCCAAGCGTGGGAGAGCAAGTCAAAAATAGCAGAGCTAGCTGCCTAATAAATGGTTCAGCTGCAATCTTTCACTGACTCAAAGGAGCTGTGTCTCAGGCTCTCAGGTCCTTCAAGCTTTAAATAATAGATTGGCTCAATTTTCTATAATTTTATTTGAAACATCTTGCTATGACAGGTTCAGAATAGAAATTTTTTACACTTTACTATTTTGATCAAATGAAATTCTTTACTGAATTCAGCCTGAATTTGTGCTGAGCCTTTTTTCTCCCTATTTTTCAACTCTACTCCTGGCTGGAATATGGTTCCTAGTCTGGAATGTTATAGATCCTTAGTATCATAAGAACAATAAAATTATTTCCTTATACAGCTCTTGGCTCTCACGGGGATCAGTCCCCACCTGCTTAGCTGGATGCTCTCACCCGTAACTCACCAGGCACGAGCTGTTTGGACAAACACTCTGTGCCCTCCTGGGAGCTGCTGGTGTGGATCTGAATGTCATTCCTCTTGGGGATGAGGGACACAGGAGGGGAGCAGAGGGGAGGGGGCTGGGAAAGGAACAGCAAGCCAAGAGAGAGAGGGTACAAGAGGAATGAAGAGAGGAGACCCCCACAGGCATGCAGGGGGAGCTCAGTGTCTGTGTGTTTGTCTGCAGAGGTGACTTCTCTGTTGGTACCTTGCAATTAAGATCTTTAATTGGTTGTGTTCCAGCTGTGCAGGGGCTGTGTGAACACAGGCACAGCTGTACAACAAGAACAGCAGGAGAACTGAAGGAAAGCTGCAGGGATGCAGAGGGAATCTCTAGAGGGTCAGTGGAAGGGCTCTAGGGCTGAGACAAGCAGCTGGAGGTGACAGAGACAGAGCAGTGCCAGCAAGACTTCTGCAGGGAAAGTCAATTTGTTTTCTCTCCTTGCCAGATGCAGCACTGTACTTAAAGAACACATTTGTAACTTAATGGCCAGTGAGAAATGGAGCCAAGTGCAGCAGAGGGATGGTAGGAGGCCTATCAGGAGAGAACTGGTGCTCCCACAGCCAGGCAGCAAGGCTGTGTCCAGTATCAGATTAAATCATTTAATCTTCCCCATCCCAAGCAAACACAGCTTAATCATAAATCTTGATTTTCTGATGCAATGAAACCATTCCTGCCTTACAATTTGCTTTGGTGTCACTTGTGCAAACAGAGCTTTGGGCAGAGGTGCAAGGGAAGTGAACAGATGGGGAGAGTAGACAGCGAGCAGGGAAGCATGGAGGCTGTTTCAGCTTGGGATGAGTGATTGGTACCTGCTTCCTGGCCCTTGCCATGCCCTGTAGCAGGGGAGAAGCATCACTGATGCTAGGATAGAAGCTATGGTATCAATTGAATTTGGAGAAGTTAGTGACTGATTATAACAATTAGTAAAAAAGTGTGAACAACTTGCATCCTTTCTCCCATCCAAAGGACAAGTATTTCGTTGCACAGTTGACTTTAAAAGCAAGCATGGATACAAACTGAAACTGTTGAGGTTCCCACTCTGGTTAAATGAGCCAAGACTCAAGAAAATCCCCCACTCCATCAGCCATCCCATCTGGGGATGTGGGAAGAAAGGACTTTTTGTGCAAAAAAAGCCAGGTCAGTAGCAGAGCACAATTTTGCTGGTGGCTCTTTGAATTTTTTTTTTTTTGCAATGTCAGGGTAGTGACCACTGCAAATGAAGCAAATCAAGTTAAGTGGAGGGGGTGGTTTCACAGGTGCCAGCTGGTGTCTTGACTTCTGACCCAGCAGCTCTGGTGCTTTGGTGTGTTCCAGCCAGCCCTGCAACAGTCCCACCTCTGGGCATGGCTCAGTTGTATTTAACTATTCAGCTGTATTTAAGAAAGTACAAAATTCTATGCAGGAAATGAGGGTTTGATGTAGAAAATGTGAGGAACAGCCCTGTGAACACCAAAGTTAGAGGAGATGGAGGAGGAGGAGGTTCTCCTTGTGCCAGACCTGAGATGTCCCCACAATCCACAGAGGCCCCTGTGCTGGAGCAAGAGGACATTTTCTGAAGGAGCTGTGGCCATGGAGAGCTGATGCTGGATTATCCTGAAGGAAAACCTGTTGGTTTATGCTGAAGGACTGCAGCCCAGGGGAAGGACCCACAATGGAGCATGAGAAAAGGGTGAGGAGGACAGAGCAGCAGTGACAAACTGCCACAGGCTGACCATGGTCACCCTGTGGCACTCAGCAAGGGGGAAGGTACAGGATTGGAGTGAAGAAATGACCTTGAGCCTGGCAGAAGAGAGAGTGGGGAAGGTGTTGTTTAAGTTAACTGTGTTTCTTGCTACACAATTCTATTTTAATTGGCAATCAAGATATTTTTCTATAAGCTGAATCTGTTTTCCATGTGGCAATAAGTGATTTCCCTGTCCCTATCTCAACCCATGAACTTCTTCACCTTTTTTTCTCCCCCTGCCCTACTGAGGAGGGGGAATGAGAGAGGGGCTTGGTGGGTCTCTTGCAGCCAGCCAAAGGCAATCCACCACACTTCTTTTTTAACTGAGGAACCAAGGGCTGGGTACACACAGAGAATGCCAGTCCTGGAGTGGGATGGCCATGCAGTGGTGATTGCCATTGGGATCTGTGTGGACCAGTCACCCTGAGCTCAGGCTTGATTCACATGTTCTCCTTTTGTGTTCGAATAGTACCAATTTTCATTGGCTTTTGAATGGTTTTAGTCTGGTTTTATTTTTCTTTCATGTCTCCAAGTCTGCAACAGCTGTCCCAACGTGTTTACCAAGCCACATCCCTTACTTCCTCCAGTCCCTGCAAAAGAATGGACTTCTTCCACCTGCCTTGCAAAACCATGAGAATAAAAGTCTCCCCATGTTAACAGAGTCAACAAATTGTTTGCATGTCTAACAAATCCTTTCCTTTTCCCCCCTCATTCTCACAATGGAGCTTGTGCCTCCTTTCTCCTTTTAACCTTCTTTTGTCTCTCCTGTGCTGTGTGAGGTTGAGTTTGGTCATTGGCTGTCCAGGACTGTTGCATTGCATGGTTGAGGAGGCACAAGAAGCCTGTTACTGGGTTTCTGAGAAGTAATTTGTTTGCTAATCAGTAATAAATCCAAAACTAACAGCAGGAACAACCAGGATGTCAAATTTTTATCTACTAGAGGTTTTTGCACGTTGTCTCTAGAAAAGAAAATGCAGAATTCTGAGTTACACAGATTACTAAGACCTTGAGACTTTGTAAAGATTGTTTGAACTTTGAAATTAATCGTACTTTGAATTGAGTTTTGGACCAGGGGCTCTTCCGGGCTAGGTAGTTCTGTGATTCTGAGGTTTTTTATACTGTTCAAACATTGCTAAATTTGCTGTGCAAATGTGGGCTCTTGGATCCACTGAAACTTCATCATGACCTCAGATACTTTCTCCTCATAAAAATCCATTGTAAGTTCCATTGGATGCCCTTACTTATCTATTACCTTAAATCTGTTGCAAGTTCCAGGGGGACAACTGTGTCAAGAGTTCTGCCAAGCTCTTAAGAGCTTCAGAAATAGAGAATTTGGGATGAATTTTCACTCATTTTCTATATTTGCCCCCATCTCCAGACTTAGAGCCCTTGTTCTCTGGAAGGTTTTGTGCAGTTTAACAATGATCAGTGTATGGCCACCAAAGTTTGGCTTGAGTTTGTGCCAAAAGTCAAAAGTTTACTTTTGATGAACTTGCAGAGCTTAAATATCCTGAGTCTTGCTGCCCAAGTGAGGATAGAGAACACTGAGGGATGAACAGAGGGAGAACAGAAAAAGAAGAATGCACTCACTTTTACTGGATGTTTTTGTGACATCTATCAGGACAGAGTACAAAGGGTTTCCATAAGCCCTTGGGTTGTTTCCCACTGTAGTCCTACCCTTCCACATGTTCAGTCACAAAAAGAAAAGCACATTTTGCAGCCTAAAAAGCGGCTTTGGCTCAGATACAGCACAAACCCAAGAAAGGGACAAGTTACATAAGTGACAGCAAGAGAACTCCACTGGCAAAGAGGGATGGGATGGAGAAACAGCAGTGACTTCAACCACTTTTGATCTCTACTTTCCCTGGATCAGATACCAGGTGTTGTCTTCTTGTAGAACCAGGAAGCTGTAAATATTGGTTTACAAATCAAACATGTGGTGATGGAAGTCAGGGAAGTGAGAGCAATGGGGGATGTGGTTTTGAGCTACAGAAACCAGGGATTGGGCTGCTGAGCTGCACCCCTTGGGGACTCTGCCTATAAATTCTGGTGTCCTCCTGCACCAGGAGCTCCAAGGAGATGGCTGCCATCAGGATCTTGTCTTGGATGGTGATGATAATTCTTCACATTCAGGTGGATGCAGGTAAAGAACCTCACTTCCAATCACCTTTGTAGTTATAATTCACCTTGGGCTAACATTGAGATTTAAGGGTAAAAGAGAATTTACCAACATGGTTCAGCTCTTTTGTAAACCATGAGAAGATCAAAACTATGAGCTGAGCAAATCAATTTTATCAAAACTGCTTAATGAATGTTATTTTTTTCCCATCATTTTTTGTAAAGAACCTAGTAAAGAAAATTAAAATGGATATACTTCAAAGCCAATGATAACATTTTCTGATCCTTTATACTGGGATAAAGGATTTAAAGACTAATAAGTATTTTCTGGACTAAATACATGTTTATTTTAAAGAGGGTGAGGTATAAAAACTGTGGGGTTTGTATTTGATTAGATATATGGTTATATCTAACCCTTTGGTGTTTAATAACAGTGCCCTAGATAAAACAAGTATGGCATATACCCCTGTCATTGTTGTTATTATTATTATTATTATTATATTATAATGGAAATTACTGTATTTTTTAGTAGTCTAATTTCCCATAGGCTAATTCCTGTTAGGAGTGTAATTTAATTTGGTTGCAGAGTCAATGCTCTGACCAGCCACTTTCATCCCCTTGGGGACCAATAAAAATATTGGTGGGTCTGGTGGGAGGTGGGATATTTCAAACAGGGTGAAATAGGCTCTTTGTGTTCAAAAAATACTTTTGCCCTTTCCAGGTGAGACTTCCCTGACTGAGCAGAGTGCCAGCCTGGTGCTGGGAGAGACAAAACCTTTATTTTTAAAGCAGCTACTGTTGTATCCTCTATTCAGGGATGGAAAAACATCAGAAGTGTTGCCACAGCTGCTGTCTTTCCACCCCTTCCTCTTTCAGGTGTGAAGTTCTGGAATGAACTTGACTTGAACTAATGGATTAAAAGCAAAAACCTGCTTTCCTTTTCCATGTACTCACACAGCAGAAAAAAATAACATTCAGGGCTGTTTCCAGGCTCAGGTTTTTAATGCCCCCATTATTTGCTCCCTGCATAAATATTTGAGGTGCAATTAGAGATACTGAAAACTAGGCTGGGATGTTGATGTTCAGCTGGAAAATACTGAGTTGCTATTTAACCCTTTTATTACCATCCAGCTAATTTAGATTTAAAGCTTTGCATGCATGAAGAGTGGTGTGGTGGGATATGTTGGGAAGTTTCCTAATATCTGAATAAATGACACTTGTCCCCATCAGGATCTTCTGCATCTAGAAATCACTTCAAGCACATAGACTGTGAGTTTGAGAGCCATTGTCACAGGTCTTATCAAAAATGATATTAATGAGGGCATATTCTCACTCAAACTGTCCACACAGAGCAGGATTTTTATCCCCAACAGTAGCTCGAGCTAATCCATTCCCTTGCAAATCCACTGACATCCCTTTGCCAGTGCCACCGGGGGATCCTGTGCATGCAAACTTCTCATCCTCATTACTTAATTCATGTAATCTTCCTTCAACATGTTTTTTTCTTGTTTTTTTTTTTCTTGTGTTAACACTAGCAGATTCTCCAACAAAAATGCCTCTAACAATGGATAACTTTAAAGTTATATAAAAATGTACACTGTTTATAGAGTTGGCCTTCCTAAATATTCTCTCTCCAGGCTGGTGAAAACTCCTCTAGTCCAGTGGTAGCCAACACACCAGGGTGGTGAGTGTCCTTCAGACTGGGGCCCCAGATGCTGAATGCACCCCTATAGAATCCACATGGCAACACATATGTGCAATTAAAACATGGCATATGATTGAATATTTGTTGTTCCTCTCACAGAAAGAATGAGAGTTGTCACTGCAATGAAGAGCTTAATTAAATCACTGCTTGGGTTAAAAGCTTAGGGTGATAAAGCCAGGTTAAAAGTGAAGACTGTAAAAATTCAGAAGTTTCAGAGTATCTCTGAAAGCCCAAAGCAAAGTTATCCACAGTTTAAACAGACAAGTTTTGTCTGAATGCAGGTTTGTAGACTGCTTTCAAGTGACCTACGCAGGGACAGAGCAGGACTCACATAAAATGCCTTTATTAATTCTGATTATTTGGTGCTGTCACCTGATCCAAAAACACCGAGAAAGAGATCTCGTTTCTCCGTGTGCCAGAGCCCTGTCCTGCGGGACACCTCTGATCTCTTAGTGCCACCTGGAGGCTTTCCATCAGACCTAGCAGCGAAAACCCTTTTTTGACTCAGTTATTGACACCAGCCGCGTGGTATTGACTGACTCAGCGCTGTTGAAGTGGAAGGGAATGAGAGGTAGCTTAGATGTGGTGGGAATGTGAGCAGAACCTGGGACAGCGAGCTTTTGGAGGCCCCCTTTTTACTTGCAGCTGTGCACGATGAAAATAATGAAATGTGCAGCCTCCCTTGTCACTGGTTTTGTTCTGACGACCCCTCAGATATTCCATGTCATCTTCATTTCTGTAGAGGTTTCCATTGTTCTCGATTTGGAGAAAGGGAGAAGGAAGAAGTTTTTCACAGCCTATTCTCCTATCAGTAATAGAGCCATCAACTCCTGATCAGCTCAGATGAAACCAGCAGATAAAATCAAAGAATCGTTCCAGCTGAAAAAGACCTTTAAGATAAACGAGTTCAACCATTAACCCAGCAGTCCCAGACATTTACATGTCTGCATGTGCCACATTTGCATGTCCTTTAAATCCCTTCAGAGATGGTGACTCCACCAGTGCCCTGGGCAGCCTGTTCTTTCCAGGAAGGCATTTCCCCTTATCTCCAGTCTGACCTGAGGCTATGTGCTATCACTCCTTACTTGGGAAAAGGGACTGACCCTCACCTGGCTACAAACTCCTTTCAGTGTGTCTGTAGGGTGCAATAAGGTTCCTCCTGATCTTTCTTTGCTCCAGGCTGAGCCCCCTCAGCTCCTTTGAGTGGATCCCATCCAGCCCCACAGACTTGTGAATATCCAAGTGGTGTAGCAGGTCACTGAATGTTTCCCCTTGGATTATGGGGCTTCATCCCGCTCCCCATCCCCATCTTCCAGCTCAGGGGGCTGGATAACCTGAGAAAACTGGTCCCACTTCAAGGGGCCAGTTGCAGGTTTTGGTGGGCTCACAAAGAGAGTTGATGGTTAATGGAAGAAAAAACTGCTGAGATTTACTAAGATAGAAATCTTCTGGATCTAAATTTTGTTAGCTGCAAATTCCTAGAGACTGAACAGAGTTTGAGGAAGTTTCATGGTAAATTTGCCTTGCTGACCTTCACATATGCTATCCTATTTTTTTCTTCTTTAGAAACTGGGAGTCCCCCAGCATTTGCTTACCCCACGACTAGTAAGTAGAATTTACCAGATTGATACTTTATACAATAATGATAGATTTATGTTTTCGTCATAGTACTTATTCTTGGGAACAAATAAGTATGATTAAAAAGCTCACATTTTCTTTAGGGTGGGGACGGGGATGTACATGAGAAGTAAATTATCTGGGAGGCAGGAATCTGGGAATGGCTTTGCCTTCCATCAACCAGGATCCTTGTTGGAAAGAAAAAGATCTGTCACTTGTGCCCTTCACTGGGACCTCGACTAACTGGGGGAGGGTACAGAGCACTGACAGCTCCCAAAGACTTGGTTCTAATTCTTTTGCTCTCTGTGTGTTTCTTCTCTGCTTGTTCTCCTCCACAGCTGCACCCATATATGATGGTGAGTCTGTCTGCAAGGCTTCTTGTCATGTCCCTGGGCACAGGGATGGGACGAGCCTGCCCCTGCTGCCCCAGCCTCTCCAACCCACAGTGTGGGAGCTGAGAAGGGGCTGCCAGCCCTGGGCTGGGCTGCAGGCAGATGCAGCCATGCCCAGGGAGGATGTGGGATGTCATTGCCTGGACCCAGGGCACCACTGGCTTGAGCAAAGGGTTTGTGTTTCTCAAAGACCTGCAGCTGAGGCTGAGCAGTGGACCCAACCGGTGTGCAGGCAACGTGGAAATCTACTACTTTGGAGGCTGGGAGAAGGTGTGTGGCTACCAGTGGGATATGCAGGATGCCGAGGTGGTGTGCAGGCAGCTGGGCTGTGGCTACCCTCTCACAACCACACACTCCTTCCCCTCGAGCAACTGGTACCCATACATGATTACTGAGGTGAACTGTGTGGGCTACGAGAGCTACGTGTGGGAGTGCCCCTACAGCTACCAGTACCGTGCGTGCCACCATGGAGATGCTTCTGTTGTATGCTCAGGTGGGTGTCTGTGTTTTGCTGGCATTTTCCTGAAGAAAATCTGTCTGGAGTGAGGTGGGATGGAGTGCAGCCTTTGCTTCGTGCTCAGCAGGGCAGCAGCAGGTTGTGGGTCCACGTCCCTGACACTGAGGGTGGCATTTCAGAGGGGGCATCAATCTCATGTTTGCAGACTGTACCTGGGAAATCTGGGGATTGGGCATCACTCCTGCACAGAGCAGGGTGTGAGGAGAGGAATGGTTTTTAGTCAGCCCGTCCTCCCTGTGGATTTGTCCATAATTTTCCATGAAATTAAATACATGCTCCAAGGGAAGACAAGCAGTCCTAGTGCCTCACACCCTCTGGTTTTCTCCTTCCAGACTCAGGAATAGCAGTGTCTTCAACAACAGGTAACCAGAGATTTCTGTTTATATATGGCTTTTCCATGGGGTTTTCTTTCTCTGGGGTGCTCTGTATAGGCTGCACTTACAGACCCTGGCCAATGTCCCTAGCATTCAGGGAGATGTAGGATTGCTTAGGATTCTTTGGGATTGAGCTGCCACTTCTTCTGTGGGAGAGGTCTGGCACTGGTCTTCATGGTGCTGCAGTGGGGATGTTCTTGAGCAAGTGCTGGTGCAGTTGGCACTGCAGCCATCTCAGTCCTGCCACATTGCAGTGCTGACTGTGGGCTTTGGCTTTCATTGGGCTTCAACGGGGTTCCCATTGGAGAGGGGGGACTCTCAGCAGGATGATCCTCTCAGGTAAAGCACTGCTTGCTCACCTGCTGCTCTCTTCCTGCAGAACCAGCTGTCTCCAGACTGTTGCTCCCTAGGTGGCAATGGACTACAGCAGGTATATCCAGAGGAGCTATGGGGTTGGACTTGCTTCTGCCCTCAGTTACACCTCACAGAATCTCAGGATGGTGAGGTTGGAAGGGATCTCTGGAGTACATCTGGTCCTACTTCCTGGCTAAAAGCAGGATCAGCCACAACTGGCTTCCCAAGACTGTATCCAGAGGGCTCGTGGCTATTTACCACCTCATGGGCAACCTGTGTCTGGGCTCAGTCACCCTCACAGAGACAAAGTGTCTCCTGACACAGGAAACCTCCTGCGTTCAGTTTGTGTCCATGGTCTCTTGTCCCCTCACTGGGCACCACTGGAAAGAGCCTGGCTTTTGGAGAGGGCTGACCCCCAGCAGGTTGGATCTCTTAGGAAAAATGCTGGGAGTCAAACCTGCCGATTTCTCCTTGCAGCACCAGGTACCTCCAGCTCAACTTTCCCTCTGTCACCGACTACATTTAGGTCCAGAGGAGTTAAGGGCTCTGATTATCTGCTTCCCCAGGTGTCCCACTGGACAGCAAACCCCATGGATTTGGGTTACTGTATGAGCTGAGCACAAGCATACCCTGGGCTGGGGGGATGCAAGGGTGATGTTTTGGGGTCCCCAACAGGGAGGGTCTCTGTGAGGCTGTGGCAGAGCCTCCTTGTGGGGCCATGCCCTTCTCTGACAGATTCTGGTGATGGGATAAGAGCTCTCTGCCCATTCTGCTCTTTTCCTCAGGGTACTTCTCCTGTGGTGGCTTACTCCAGGCATTGTCTGGCACCATCCAGAGCCCGGGCTACCCCGGCTCCTACCCCGACAACTCCCGCTGCGTGTGGCGCATCCGGCTGCGGGACCGGGCCCGCAGGATCCAGCTGCAGTTCACGGACGTGGAGTGAGTGAGCCAGGCCTGGCTGTGGGCTCAGGGGCCTCAGCAGCCTCTGCCCGAGCCCTGGGGAGCAGGGCAGGGCCCTGCAGGCTGTGGTGCAGGCAGATGCTCCTCTCCCTCCAGGCTGGAAGGCAGCAGCTGCTCCTACGATGCCATCGAGGTGTTTGATGGAGGCTCGCCCCAGGCCTGGCGCCTCGGCCTGGTCTGCAGGGACGACCATCGTGTCTTCAACTCCTCGGGGAACCAGCTCACCCTCCTGTTCCGCAGCGATGGCAGTGTCACCAGGAGAGGCTTCCACGCCTTCTACTCCTCATTTCTTGCCTTCAATAGCACCGTGGGTAAGACTAGAGCTGTCCTTCACTCTTCGCCAGGGCAGAAGCTCAAACTCAATCACAAAGAGTGTGATCACTTCTGGTGGCTCTCAGCACCTTGTGGGCATCCAGACCCTCTGGCCTCAGAGGCATCCTGGCTCAAGGGCATTTTTCAGGATAGGATGGCGATGAAGCTGCTGCCTGACACTGTTTGTGACTCTCTACAATTCCCCCTGTGCTGCCACTGAGCTATCATAATTTTCCTGGCCTATGCTGTGGCACAGGAATTGCCTGGGCACACTCATTGCTGCAGAGGCCAAAGGCTGCTTCTTGTTTTCCCAAAATAAAGAGAGCTGATGTGCTCAGCCACAGTGGCCTCCTTTTGGCAGCTGAGGAGCTGTGGAGGAGCAAGGCTGGTGCTGCTCTCTGTCTGCAGTGCCAGGTTCCCTCTGGATGGCAGCAGCACTGTCTGCTTGACCATCCCCTCCTCCCAGTTTGGTGCCACCAGCAAACACACTGAGTGTCCACTCTGTCCCACCCTGCTGACCATTAACAAAGGAGCTCAAGGCCCTGCTGATGGGAGCAGGACATGCAGAACACAAGCTGCACCCTGGGCTGGTGGGTGGAGGGGGAAGGCTTGGAGGTGCAGCCACATAGGGACCTGCCATGTGTCCAGGTCGTGACTGTGGGTCTGGTGTTTCAGTGTCACTTCAGGGGCCCTTCTGGGGTAGGGTGATCCTCACAGGGCTGTTTCTCTTAGGCAAAATGATGAGTGTTCACCTGCTGCTCTCTCCCTACAGCTCCCACTGCTTTTGACCAGACCACCCCAGGTAGGTTTGGAGGACTTGGGTAAGTTTTTGAATTGGATATTTATCAGCGTTCTTTTTTTTGAAACAAAATTATTTTATTTTTTTTCCCCTCTTTGGTCATCAACAACTGTAATAGGGGGTTCCTCTTTCAAGGAACAGCTGACCTCCAGAATTCCAGCCTCAAAAACTGTGCAGTTCTGTGGCAAATATTTGTGTCCTGCTAGTGCAGGCACTGCAGATCAGCATTACCAAATCTATTCAATGTGGTTAGCATCTCCTAACCTGCATTCAGACCTATATGAACCTAATGGAGAGGCCACTGAAGCTGATAGAAGTGGCTATCTCTACATTTAGACATAAACTTCACACAGACATATTCCAAACTCAACCCTAAAGGTGCATGTATATCTTTTTCTTCTTGTATTTTTCTCTGCAGAATATTCTTCTTGTGGTGGCTCGCTTTCCTCTTCATCTGGTACCATACAGAGTCCATTTTACCCCAGAAATTATCCAAACAATGCCAACTGTGTTTGGGAAATACAAGTAAAGAGCAACTTCCTTGTCACACTCGTATTTAGAGATATTCAGTAAGTAAGAATTTATTACTTGGGAAGATGAATGTATGGGACTGACAACTCGGACTTACTAAACAAAAGCCTTGTTGATTTCAAGGATCTTTATCAAAGCTATTCATACATCTGGAGAGGAAAAATGTGTTCATTTTTGCTTATTTAGTAAAAAATGTGGCTGGCATATACTGAGACAGAAATTGGAGGCTGTAGTTTTTGTTCCAAAGATTTGACAGCCATATCAATCAAATGTATTCTTCTGCTACAAAGAGTTAATCTGACTAAAAATCCAAACCAACAAGCAAACAAAAAACAAAGAACACAAAAACAAAATTAAATCATTTAAACCATTAAACTAAATAGTTTTGTTGCTCCCCAGGATGGAAGGTGGCAGATGCCTCTCTGACTACGTGGAAATCTATGATGGGCCCCTGCACAGCTCTCCCCTCCTTGGGAAGATTTGTTCTGGTTATTACCACTCGTACACATCATCCTCCAACTTGCTGACCATCCGCTTTCACAGTAACTCCCGATTCACATACAGAGGGTTTGAGGCCAACTATTATTCCACTCCAGCTGATGACAGCACCAGTAAGTTCTTTAAAGCAGAAACATGCTCTTCAATTATTTCCTAATAGTTAATCTTGTTAATGTTGTTTTAAATTAGATCTGTAGCGTTTTCATGCAGATTCAAGTCCATGGTTTGGATTCTGAACTTGTTCTGTCATATCAGCTGCTTCTGCAAAAGATAGTGTTTATTTAATCCAACCTTTTTTGGTCACTTCACTGAGCTTGTAACAAATCTTCTTTGCCATCCACTAGCACTGCTGTGTTTGCCAGACTACATGCACGTGGTTGTGAGCAGATACTTCCTTCAGTCCCACGGCTACTCTGCTTGGAACCTCACCCTGAACGACCCCTTTTGCACACCCAACATTACATCAAATTACGTGGTGTTTGACATTCCATACACCCGCTGTGGCACTGTCAGAGAGGTAGGACTGAACGTCTCAACAAAGTGGGCAAATAGTGGGAGGATATAAAACTCCAAAAAGAAGAAGTTGCTTTGAAAACCAGCACAAATTGAAATCTACCTGGGATTTGCAGGGACTGGAAGTGTCCTGGTGATTATGGGTTGTCTCCTTGTCTCCTGAAGGATAAGGTTTATTTGCACTTGCATTTCCTGCCTCTGCTAACAGAGCGCTCCCTTACAGCCTGTTATCAATCTCCAAAGGAATAAGCTGTGGAAAGATACAAATACTTGGCATTTTCAAGGTCCCAGGCTGAGTGTGAGAGTTAAAAGTGTTTCAAAGCTTTCACTAAATAAGACTAATAATGTTGTAGCCAGATTTCAGCTTAAATAATGTGCTGAACCTTCACGTACTTAAAGTTGTACAGGTTGTATTTAATTCTGTTATGTCTGCATTTATTGTGAGTAGCTTTCTAGGCCAAAACTGTGGGCACTGAATATCACATGAGGATTACAGATTCTTATCTTGAGAACAGAAATTACTAGATGCAGACTTTTCCACATCAGGCTTTCTGGGGAATAATGTTTTTACAATGTAAGGATACAGCAAAGTTTATAATAGGGACTATATGAATTAATTTTGCATTTTATTTTATGTGCCAAACAGGGAAACAACGACACAATCAGATATTCCAACATTATTAGAGGGTCCTCTTCTGGTGCATTAATCACAAGAAATAGAAATCTTCTCTTGCATGTCAACTGCAAGATGCTCCAGAACACGTGGGCAAAAACGATGTATATTGCGGACGATAATTTTGAAGTCAATGAAACCCAATATGAGAGATATGATGTAAACCTCACATTTTATGACTCTTCAAGCTTCTCACAGCCAGTGTACGACTCACCCTACCACGTCAGCATCAACCAGAATTTGTACCTGGAAGCTTCCCTGCACAGCTCTGATCCATCACTGGAGTTGTTTCTGGACACTTGTGTGGCATCTCCCACTCGCCAGAATTTTACAGCGAGATCTTATGCTATAATCAAGAATGGGTGAGTTCTTATGCATCACTATTACAGATACAACTGCCTTCAAACTCCTGTATCTCTTACTATTTTTTTTTTATTTTAATGGAATAGTGTGAATGTAGCACACATTAATGACAGCTTCTAATTAATTAATGGACAAGGGCATCCAGAGTTTACTGGGAAAAAGGAGATGGATTGACCCAAAATATCTCATACACACACACACACACACACACACCACAGCTAAAAATAACAAGTAGAAGAAATGGCTATGGTCAGTTCACGATGGATGATGATGATGATGATGATGATTATTATTATTATTGAAAAGGTAATAGTGACATACCTCAGGTAAGGTAAATTTACCTTCACAGAATCATACAAACACCACGTATCAGACACACAACAGGCTGAGGAAAGGCAACGTGGTTCAATTCTGCCAAACAAAGGCATTTTGGTTTTCCCACTTGCAGCTTTCTGAACTGTTTTCATTATGTCTAAAAATCACTTCCCATGTCATATGTTTTATTGCATGTAAATGACTGACTGCAGCATGTATTCATGAGAGGGTTTTTTTGTTTCTTTTTAGATGTGCTAAAGATCCTACCTATTCTTCATATTACTCACCCAACAGACACACCCTCCGGTTTAAATTCAATGCCTTCCAGTTTGTTCGGAGCAATCCAGAGGTTTACCTGCAGTGTGAGCTGGTGGTGTGCAGGGCCTTTGACTATTCTTCCAGATGCCACCAAGGTTGTGTTCAAAGGTACAAGAGAGAGGCAAACTCTGATGAAGAAAGTGTGATTGTTGTTGCTGGCCCAATACGGCTCTGGGAACCTGGTTCTGAGATTGGGAATAATAATGGATTTGAATAAAACTGTCTCCTTTGACAGATAGCATCTTTAAATGCCAATTGAATTCTGGAAGAAATTACGTTGCTAGATTGACAGAAACTCTAGAATAAATTTTAGGAATGTGTTTACTGACTCATGCCTGTTAATGTCACTTCACATCAGTCATCCCCATATAACAAAAATGCTACCTCAGCAGTTCTATGGGGAGTGAAATTTGTGCTCTTTCTGTTTGTTGTTTGCTTTCTTAAACTGAAATGTTGAAATTGCAGTTTAGCTTCTAGAAACAAGTTCTATTAATATACACCCAAGTCTGGATTTATTAGAGTGCAAGAAATCTGTTAATCTAGAATAGTATTTTCCAGCATTTTTTGTTTTGGACATAACACAATGAGGGATAAAGCATGACCAGGTCTTTTCAGCTCCCTCAGAGCTGAATTCTTTTCTCATCCAGGAAAATATGAACTCAGCTGCTGTTTCATCTGATGTTTCCTATGCATAGTTTAATTTTTTGCTGTCAGCCCCTGGCAGTTGATAGAATCACAGAATATCCTGAGTTGGAAGGGACCCACAGGGATCATCAGCCCAGCTCCTGTCCCTGCACAGACACCCCAACAATCCCACCCTGGGCATCCCTGGGAGCAGTGTCCAGACTCTCCTGGAGCTCTGGCAGCCTCGGGGCTGTGCCCATTCCCTGGGGAGCCTGGGCAGTGCCCAGCACCTCTGGGGGAAGAACCTTTCCCTGAGATCCAACCTAAACTCCCTGACACAGCTTCAGGCCATGCCCTTGAGTCCTGTCACTGGCCACCAGAGATTGGTGCTGTCCCTCACTTCCCCTCATGAGGAAGCTGCAGACCATAATGAGGTCTCCCTTCAGACACTGTTTTCGATCTGGATGGGTTTCTCTTGAAGCAGAAAATGAAGAAAGTAATTCCACACCAGATTATGTAAACCTTGCTAAACACCTGGTCACATTGTCTGAGTAATTTGGTGGATTGAGCAACTTCCTTGCACTGAGTAATTTTATTGATGACTCAAGATTAAAATCCAAGCATGACAGGCTTTCCTTGGTGGAGGCTCACTTCATGAAAAGAGGTGGGCTTGACATAACAACTCAACATTGAAGGAAACCAAAAGACCAGGGAAAGTTTAACAGCCCTCAAATTGGTTGCCACCCTGTAATATTAGGCTCTCTTATTTAATTATAGTACATGAGCCATAAATTGCCTCTTCTCAAGATGGTTATCTTGATTCTGCCAGTGAAAAATACAGGCAGATCTGCTGTGAGATCAGCACAGCATAACACCTTATGTCTGTAACACCTCACATCTGTCATCCTGAGTGCCATCATGTGGCATGTACAGGGAACCAGCACAGCTGGTGCCTCAATCCTGAATTCTGTTTTCAGCCGCTCACTGCAAAATGTCATTGAGGTGCAGGAGCGTGTCCAGAGAAGGGCAAAGGAGCTGGAGAAGGGTCTGGACCACAGGTTTCAGAAGGAGTGGGAGCTGGAAATGTGATCAAAACTTCCAAAGAGAAAAAAAACCTTAGATCAGACCTCAATGCCTTTCACTTATCGGGAGCCACTGTGATAAAGTAATTGCACCACAGCCAGAGGAAATTTTTCAGTGGAAGGCTTCTAAAGGGAAAAAGGGGTGGGAGATAACATGGGCTGAGGATTGAACTGGATGAAAGTTTAATGACACGCAAGGGTTTAGTATTTGTGACTTAATTTAGTGGAGTAGCTAATGGTTTCTGATGACTTTCTGTTGTCATGCAACCACAACCTACAAACTTGCAGCAGAACCCCATGTCTCCATAATTTCCCCCTCCATTTCACCATTCCTTGGCTATGTATAATAAGTCTTTTTCAGCTCCACATAAAATCTTAAGTTTAGGACAAATGGTGTAGTCATTATAGTGCTCTTAGTAAATGCAAATGATGATTATTAATAAATTATACCTACTCTCACATTTTCTTTTTTTAACCATGCTCCCCTGAAGTGCTCCACCACATCTTATTTGAAAAGGCTTGTGCTAGCATTTATTTCTCTTTCAAGGCTGCTGGTCACCTCAGTAAAAGCCCATGTTATTTTTATTCTTAGCTCAAGTGCTTGCTTCAAAACTCTACCAATCTTGCTACACTGTAGGGTGACAGCTACAAAGAGAACAATGGAATAAGTAAATGGCTATTGTATTTTTCTTCTTGAAGGGATGACTCACCCATCCTTATGACAGGACAGAGTAGATTCTTTGTGTTGCTGTATTCATGTGGACCAGGGAACACGAAAGCCAGAGCTGCAGAACAGTGAAATCCTCAAGAAGAGCATATGGGTCAGGGATGAGGATAGGATATAGCAAGAGATGAGATGTTTGAAATTCTAACTTGCATACACAATGCAGAATCTTTTCAGAGTACTTTGAACATTTCTATGGATCTGATCTGTTCTGGAACCATATTTGTTCAGCTTGAAGTCAGTCTAATACATCTGAGTATCAATGAAAGGCATAAAAATATATTTTATATCCTCTCATTTTAAGATGTCTCCACCACCTTTTCCCCTTTTATTCTTTCCATTATATTTAGATGAATAGACCAATACAAAATTCATCTTTTCTAACAAAGAGGTGTAAGTGCCTGGCTTAGGCAAGCAAGCCTTGCCAGCTCGTTCCAGCAGGCTGTGAGCACTTGGGCAGGCAGTTACTGCAGCCAGTGCCTGCCCATGAATTATAGTGCAGCCAACTTCTAGGCTGTGCTCTTCACACCAATTCCTGGTTATTTATATAACAGCAAACACAGCGTGGAGCCCACCAGGCAGAACAAAGAACAAAACCTGCTGCTTGGCAAGGCGTGGCCCTGCCCCAGTCGTGCCAGGATCTGCACTGTGCAGGAGGGTGTGACACAGTCTGGCTTGGTTTTGGGAGTTTTCCAGTGTGGAGGCTGAGGTATGTTTGCCCTCGATATGCACTGTCATTGTGAAATTTATAAACTGAGAGCTTCACTTGAGCAGTGAGTATTTCAGCAAATATCTTCAGGACAGATTTCAAGAAGTGTGTTGGAGGCCTGATGATGCAGAGGTTAAGGCAAACACTTCACTGCCCCAGTGGTTACGAAGAATTTGGGAGACTAGTCATAGTAGAAAAGTTATGCACATAGCTTATTTAAACATTTGCTAATTCAAATATTTAATTTTAATAGTTTCTCTTGGCTCACAGTTAAATGTCAATGCATATTTGCCATCATGCAATATTTAATACAGCAATATACATGTAAAACTGGTTTCATTTAATGTGGCAAAATTAACTAACTTCTCTTCCCTGTCTATGAATTGTTATAGAATGCCTTGTAATGTGGGGGGTAAGGTGAGATATATTTACAGTTGTCATTGCCCACTCATTCAGTAAATACTGCTGCCTCACATGATCAGATGTATATCATCCCTCACACCATAAAAAGCACACTGGCAGAAATTTTCTGCTCAGTTAGGTGGAGAAAAAAGCAAGATGTGAAAGGAAATGGTACCTACTACACTTTGTTTCCTATCTTGCTGCTTGTGTGATTCAGAGAATATAAAACATGCAGCTCAGAAAACTAGATTGTGTTACACTGAGTACTGGACTGCAGATAGGAAGAAATTTCTTTTGTTCATTGGTAATTTTTTCTCTGGTGCAGAATTTAATTATTAAAGCTGCACATTTCTTAGATAAACTGCTTGATGCTTTTAGATCTTTGATTAGTGCAAGAAAGAATGCAAGAAGTATTAATATGTTTAAAGATTAATGATAGATACAAACAAAAATCTAGTTCTACTGTTAATGACAAATCAAGGCGCCCATTTTTTATGCAAAGGGTGTAAATTACTGGGGCCTTGATCACAGAAAATACGAAACCAGTGAGCCTGGCTTTTTCATTTTGGCTCTTTGGGTTTTTTCCTGGTTTTGAAGCTTTGAAAGTAAAAAATCCTAGAAGAGACAAAGCATGGAGCAGCACATGTAGACATCTGCTGTCCAGGGAACCTCTGGGAAGACTTTGCACAAGCTGGGCTAAGTGGGGAAATTAGCAAAACCACTCTTGGCTAGAAACATAGACTTATATGTTTGGGAATCAAGACCTTTAATGTAGTTGGCTTCTTTGGGATGAAGAATATTGCGTAAATTTAATGTGGTTTTTCTTTCTCTTAAGACCGCAAGTGTTTCTCTGCACAAAGTAACACAAGTATTATGAGACCTGGTACCACAGTCATATCACAGAAAGGAATTCTTACTGTATTACTTTTGAATGTCCTTAAACACTATATATACAGAAATTTAATAACAATTTTTCTTTTCATACTCTAATGTTCCAAGTAAATACAATTTATTATTTTAAAAGTAGTTTAATTCAGCTTTTTTCCTTGCATTTCTGTGTTTAACCAGAAGGAGAATTACTTTAGATAATTTCTTTTTAATTTTGATAATTTCTGGGTGGTATATAGGATAAACACAAATCCTTGACAAAGATATAATATTGTGGCCAAAGAATTAGTTTCAAATATATTTTCAAAGCTCATGGGTCATTAAAAGGCTTCAAAAATACTTAATTCTTCTCAAGTTGTGAGAACAAAGAAAGAAATAATGAGGCTGGCTAAGGGCAAACATAAAAACACATTCTTGGAAAGAGACAGAATGGGTAAAAGCATTTAATCAGAATGGTGTATATAAGGCCAGTTTTAGCTTTCTGGAGAAGGACTTTGAAGTTTATCAGATTGTATCAGCTTTAAAGTATCATAAAAGTTGAGCAAGACCTTATAAATGGATTGGTGTAGAGAAGTAACTACTGTGAAACTGCTGAGTGACTGATTTCTGTTTCTTGCTTTGATAAGATCTTTCACACAGATAGCAATGCATATTACTTTCCTCTATACTTCCCTTAGGTTTAGATGTACATCACAAAGCACCCAGCAGCAGCACAACACCTCTGATGGATTCTCTCTTTTGAGCACCAGTGGCTTTTCCTGCATTTAGGTTTATTTGCACATGAAGAGCTGACTTTCCTTGAGCCATTCCCTTTGGCAACTGGCAGCATCATTTCCTTCCTGCTGGTCCTTCTGGCTTAAAGGCAAGGTCAGGGCAAAAAGGTGAGCAGTTGGTAACACTGAAGAGAGTTGGAAATCTTGGAGCCAAGTTACTTTCTGTGTTCTTCTCTTCCAGCAGCTTTTGTCTCAGACTCCCCCAGATCAGGTGCTTTTTCTCTCAGCAAAACTCAGAAAGCAAACTGGCATTAAATGCACACTAAAGCTGAAAACACTTTAAAGAACCAAGGAGGATTTTAATAGAGGAGTATAAAAAGGGACTGGAAGTGAAAAGCCAGGTTTGAGGATCAGCTGTAATGCAGTAGGAAAGAATTCAGCTGCAGGGTCACTTAAGGCAGGAGCAGATACTGCCCAATAAGAAACATCACCAAGGTTATTCTCACACTCTCTCCCAGAAACCCTTCAAATACAGGTAGTTCTGACTGTGGGGGAAATTCATTCATTATGTGACAAAAATGCACGTGTGTCATGTCAAGGGAAGTGCAGGTCTGTTCATACAAGGGGTTTTGAGGACATGAGACCCAGGACAGCAACCAAAAGTCAGACACAGGCAAGTGGTGTAGAGGTTGATTTCACCTGCACATGGCTTTTCATAAGTTGTCTGATATTTAATTTTGCCACTTCCTTAGACTTAAAACTGAACATTTTTCCTTTCGTGGGGACGAAGCAATGGAGACTAAAAGTCTGATTGCTGGGTGCTCCCCTGGCAGGGTGTGGCCCATCTGGTACAACACAAAATGAATAGGGACAGATACAGGAATTGAAGTCCTGCAGAGCATTCCTGAGCAGATACAGGGAGACTAATTTTGTTCAAGCTCCCTTCTGCAAGAAGCATATGACAGAAAACCAGTCCACAGATCTACAGCACAGTGTTATTTTAAGTCAGTCTTCTTATTCTTTTGTCAAACTGAAAGGAAATGATTGATCAATGAACACAGCAGAGCTTTCGACCGTGTTTAACAGCCTAAGAGCCACTAAAAATGACAACTGTGATTGAAAAATTCAACACTTCAAAACTTCATTTTTGATGGAAATTGTATTTAAAACATTTGGTTTTTAACTATAACAGTATAATTTATTGAACACTTGTTCCAGCAAGCAGCTGACCTCTGAAAAAACAGATTATGCATTATTTGAGGCTGATATTCTTAGACAAATGTCTTAAGGTTTCCTGTGTCTCAAGAAGGAACACCCTTCCTGTGCACAGGAAGATTGCAGTAGAGACAAATTTTATCCCATATATTTTATCTTGCTGATAAGTAGTCAAGAGCTGAGCCAAAAGTTTCATTTATTCCTGATGTGAGAACAGCAATGGATTGATGATCTGCTACCAGGAATACAGTCTCCTAACTCACAATTTTTGCAGATTTTATGGCACTTTGTTTTGCATAAAACTTCCTGCTGCTCTGATCTCAGTGTGTAAAAGATAAGACAGATAATCTGAAGTATGTTTTGTAGATTATATTGGAATTTTAGGCTCTACAAATCAAACGTGCCTGTTATTAAGGCATAGGTCCTCATATAAATTAAAAAACACTTACTGGAAGTGCCAGAAATTCACCAGTAAAACTGGTGAGAACCAGGAATTAGCCTGACATGTTCATGTGTTCATGAAACTTGCTAGCAGACTTAATTATCGTGGATAAATTTAACCTCTGTGCATTTAGTCCTCCTCAATTGTTGAAACTCCTTGATATTATCCCTTAATTTTCTGTTCACAGAAAATGTTCACAGCTGTCTCAAAGCATCTATGGCTGGACGTTCTGGAGATCCTCAAGTACATCCCCTTGCTCAAAACAGGGTCAAAGAAAACAGGACTGTGTCCAGCTGGTGTGAATATCTTGAAGAATAGAGAAATCTGTAAAATTGCTGGGCAACCTATTCTACTGCTTGTCCAGTCTCACAGTGGAATTTTCATTCCTCAGGTTGAGTTTGTAATACTTCAGTTCATGCCCATTGCTTCTCAACCTGCCACCAGGCACCACTAAGATGAGTCTTGCTCATTTTTCAAGAATTTTGAAGCAGGATTGACCTCATGGCTCTCTCCCAATGACAGTGATCACTCCACTGAGCACACAGTATTGTTTTTGCTCTTGTCAGGCAGTCAGGAGCAGTAGAGCTGTGAATAGCAATGTTCAGGCTTCCATTTCTTTATTAATATGTGAGTACAATCAGTTGTATTTACCATTGTCCTTCAGTTTGTTTGCTCTTCTCAGTACTGGCTTTAACAGCTTCTGATTCTGTTTCTGGACTCTGGCCTTTTGTCTTTCTTCCCTCTGTTCGGGCACTGTGAACCTTTCCAGGAAGAGCACTCTTTATTCCCCTTGTTCTAGACACAAACTGTGCTTTCTTACAGGAGGAAGGTTGGAGTACACCAGCAGAAATACTGAGTTATGTCCAACTATTGCAGTTTGGTTGTAGCTGGTCTTGTAGCCAAAATAAACAGATAGATACAGCCTGGATGGGATGTAATTAAAAGAATATTAGCCATCAGCAGGCCTGTTTCTGGCTGACCTCTATTTCTCCTCATCAGGTGAGCAGAAACAGTAGAAATGCAATATAATGACCCAAACAGACAGGACTGTGGGCTGTCCTGTCCCCAAGACATTTACAACTCCATTAAGAGTCACAAAAACCAACCAAGGAAACCAGCTCAACAGGACTTTTGATTTCAATTCATCCTTCTTTTCTGTTTTATAAAATGTGTGATTCAAGGGATTGAAGGGAGTCCTGCTAGCAGATGCATCTGAGGGGAGACAGTGGTAAAACAGAGCAAGCTCAACGGAGGTCTGCAGGTGAGGTCCACTTAGGGTATATTACAAAAAATTGGCATGAATTTACTTTTGATTCCTGACTTAATCCCGTTTATGATGTGCTTTTTTGTACAAACAGCAGGGAAACAAACCTACAGTTTCAAATGGAGAACTAAAATACAAACATTTATGAGACCAGGTCTCTCTGCTGAAGAATTTATCAGAAAACCTGCTATGAAATTGTTGCCTCACCCTGGAATACGTTACAGCCTGCGTAATCAAGCAATTACCTATTAGCAATAAATAAATAAAATTGGGAGGTCTGAGGCAAAGAAACACGTGTATTCACCAGTCTGGTTCCAAAGGTAACTCTGGGGCTGTGCATACAGTTAAGATAATTTATAATAAGGGCATATCCTGGTTCTGACTGGCATACAGTTACTTTTTTTCCCTAGTAACACAAATTATGGAGGAAATGAAAACTTTACCACTCCTATATAATCCTTCTGTAAAGATCAGGTAATCATTAAAAATATTGCATAATATATCAGACATAGCATGGGCCAGGCTGACCTTGGGGGCCCCCCTCTTTTACCAGTGCAGAGTATAAAATCTAATGCTCAGTTTTACTGGGATCTCTTGACCAGATGGGCGCCACCAGGGACTTGCTGTGGTTATTCCTCCTAAATGCAGCACTCCTGGATGTCGTCTCACCTAACCTACACACAAAATATTCTTTCCAAACAGGTAGGAAAAGGGGTGTCTTACTTCACTGCTCTGGGTTGATACATGGCACTCACAGGCCAGTCTAATCGACCCTTTGCAAAGATTAGAAGACAGACTGAAATTAGATAACATCAGGTTGTCTTATTAAAAATATGAACCAATCAAAATCACAATGAAGTAATTTTTTTTGTTGAAGTGAATTTAGTGTGATGAAATTATCATTGTTTTGCAGTAGTGTCTTGTAGCTAAGTTTGAACCAAATCTTTAAAGAATTCTGACACGAAAGACTGAAGAGACTTTGTTTTTATAAATCTATGGTTTTCAGTATGGAATTATGAGGCATTCTAGTTTCTTTGGCTGCAATGCATATTTGCGTAATAATACTTCAAATTCCACCTTGCAAATGCACACTTGCAAATGAAAATATTTTTTGCAAATGCAAATATTTTTTGCAAATGCACACTTGCATTTAATTTAATGAGAATGTAACAGAAAGACACAGTTGCTGTGTTGTAGGGCATGAAGAAGCCCCAGGTGTGTGCATTTTACTAACTTGGGACTTTCAGGCGTGTGGAATAAAAACTTGGATACTGAAACAACCCAGCCTGCACATGTGCAAATACAAAACAGTGTTGGGTTTCCTCAGAAACCAATATTTAGTATTGCTAAGGACTTTGTAAACACTATCAGTATTTTTAATAGAGTTAAACAACAAAAAACAACAAATGAAAAAAAATAAAGGTATGACTCTCACTCCTCTTTCACAGAAGATATCTGAAATCTTATGCTCCTGCTAGGAATTTCTTCTGACTCAGACATCTCTTTGTCCACTGTTTTTTGCAGCTATAAATAAGAAAACAATGCCTATTATATCCCTGGGAATATTGGTGATAGAGTGTGAATTGCTAATTTTGCCCACTGCTTTCAAAAAGACAGTTCAAAATGCTTGAATTATACAAATAGAAAACAGAGAAATGAAAACTAATCCAAGGAAATCAGAATAAGAGACATTTAAAACATTGAAATCATAGAACAAAGAAACCAAAAGGGCTTGATATCTGTCCCATTGTATAAAGTCACTTTCTAGATGTCTGGGAATTATCAAGTACTTTGTGTGTGCTACTCAGATAAAAAAAGCTTGAGAAAGACACAGCACTTGTGGAATCCTGTATCAGATCATTGACCCTGACTAAGCATGTCACTGATTTCTTTTTGCATCAAAATCAAGAATATATTTATGCAAGTTTTCTTTGTTCTTGTTTTGGGGTTTTTTTACCACTTGTTTTATTTTACAGATAAACCTGTGGTTATAAGCAACTGAAACTACTGTGGTATTTCAAAATAGAAGCACAGATTTAAGGGAATTCCACAAATATTTTGTATTACTCAAACTTTGAGTAATTCACTTTACTTGGTTAACAGTAAGACTTCAATACTTGGTTTATTGACCTCCCAGCAAGTTCTGTCCATTCCTAGCAAACAATCATTAAGAATTGCCACTAAAAATTTAAGACCCCAGGAAAAGTACATCATACTGAAGCCAAGGGTGACAATCTTCATGACCTCAAATTTATAGACCAAGGGCCTGGCAAGGGAAGGTGCCTGTTTGTGATCCTTGTTGGCTGGAAATTGATGTGTGCTGGGGATGAGTGCTGGGTTATGCTTCTGATTGAGCCCAACATGAAAGACCACACTGCTGATACCCCCAAGCTCTCCAACTCCCATGTGACAGGGAGGCAGCAATAAGGCCAGCACTGGGAGAAGCCTGGCCATCCTACTTCATCCAACAGGGCCTCAATTGCTTCTTTCTCTTCCTCCCCTGCAGAAGCCACTGATGCCACAAACATACCCACCCTCACTGGCTCTGCTACTCAAGGTGAGTCAGAATTTCTGCTGGTATTTCTGACCTCTGCATTCTGCAGAAAAAATTAGTGCCTCAGAGTTTGGGGTTTAGTCTTTTCCAAAGGAGAGGAGAACATTGGAAAGAACAGAAGAATACAGCTGAGACAGGAAGTCGTAGTAGCCCAAAGCTCACAGAGAATTGCCAGGGCCATGACAAGGAAAGGAGCCCATATGGAGAATTTCTTTGCGGGAAATTGGAGTGTGTTGGAGATGACTGTGGGATTGTGTTTTTGGTTGGTCCCACAAGACAAGACCACCATGCTGA
>JANRMJ010000114.1:4048841-4063639 GCA_025584955.1 Alethe diademata | reverse complement strand
TTTATTTTATTTTATTTTATTTTATTTTATTTTATTTTATTTTATTTTATTTTCCCCAATTCTCCCCCCCATTCAACTGGGGTGGAGGTGTGGGAACAAGTAAACAGCTGAAAATGCTCAGAACTCTGACAAAACTGCACATCCCTGAGAAACTCTCCTGAAGGTTTCTTTAATGGGAAGAGAAGGGATCAAAATCAATTTGATTTAAAATACAAATATATATATTTTAGTAAATAATTGCATGGGGTCTATGGTCTCCTGACTTCATGCTGCTCCCAGTGCTACCCAGCCATAAATTTGGCCAGAGCTGGATTTGGAGCAAAGCTCAGAAAAAAAGTCCTTGTTTGCTTATTTGTATACTGGATTTCCTGTCCTGTTTATCCTTCTATTCTAATTTTGGAGTATGAAGCAAATAATTCAACTCTGTAGTCCTCCTTCCCAGGAACCCACCACAAAAATATTTATAACTGGGTATAAATAAACATGGTTTAGTTTCTGCATCTCATAGCCAGCAGGTAGATTCATTTTCCAGTTGTTAATAACGAATCCCCATGTAGATTGAGATTTCAAAAAGCTAATTAGGGTTTGCAGGGTATAGGTAAGAAACCATTTTTCTTGTTTTCATTACTTTCTCCCCATGCTTTCCCATGGAATCCCACAGATATCCACTGACATAAAGCTGAATTCAGCAGCTGAGCACAACCTTCTGCTCCTAATTCTGGCTTAGGGATCCTTTAATGCCCAAGCCCCACCAAATTCCAATTATATAGCTAAAGGAATACACTCTGGAGAGCATTTCACTCAACTGATAATTTTATTTTCTTAGTTAACTCTATCAGACTCACCAAGTCACAACCAAGCTTTTTTGACAGGGTTGCACTAACATCTCTCTGCTGTGTTTTTAATTTTTTTGGCTGTTTTTATCTAGATGGTAAAAATTAAGGAGACACTAAAATCCACACAGCAGCTTGTGAATATTAGGAGTTCTTCTCTCTCAGACTCAATGACACAAGAAATCTATTTTAATGAAACCTCTCCTGGCTGAGGAAGCTCGTCAGTGACCCTGCTGCATCAGAGGAGTGAGGGCTGTTTCCATTTCCTAGAATAACACTTGGAGCACCTCTTTTGCCCTGAATCTCCTGGTACTCATCCAACCAAATATTCTTTTTTTTTTTTTTTCTGAAATATGTGGATTAGTCACAGGGCGTCATGTAGACATTAATTGTACTGCTGCTGTTCTAAAGAGCCTGCCAAGTCTGAATGACTGTCACTTTGTTTTCCTGTGTTTTTCTTGGTTTTCAGGAACCATCATTCCAGAGAGGTGGGTTCTCTGTTTCCTCCCAGTGATATTGAGATGTTTCAGAAGCTTTTGGCATTAGTAACCATCTTCCACTGCTAAGCCAGGATTCAAGCAGAGCTTTGTTGCATGAGCTATGATGGAAATTGAGTTGTGCTCACACGAGGGCTCTGTGCCTCTGTTCAAAGATGTGTCTTTTCCAACCTCTCTGATTCCATGGTTCTGTTTGACAAAGCCAGGCCTTCTGTCCCAGATGCTGGATCTTGATATCCCTAATTCAGGCTGAGAAATCTAAAGGTTGGCCCCAGCTGCAGAAGAGCGGCCAGAACCTGCTGCTTCAGTTTCCCTTCGTTTGGGAGCAGCACTCTGAGCACACAGAGTAAACACTTGATCTGATCCTTGCCAGCATGAGACAAGCTCTCTTTGTTCCAGAAGTTCACTGGATTTCACTAAGGAATGCATTGTTGGGGAGGACAAGAGGGCTGCTCCCTGCCAGCACCCAAGGATTCATGAGATGCTGCCCAAAGGCAGCAGTGTGACAGCTGGGGGGACAAAAATCAAGCTGGAAATTAACTGTTTGAAACACAGGCTAGAATCTGGACTGTCTTGAGGGATTCCTGACATTGCATTTTGGAAAAAAAAATAGCATTTTGTTTACTGCAGAGAAGGCAGTCCTTTGCCCTGGTAATGTTTTCTCCCTGGCTCCTCTTGGGCCAGTGGCCATGGTGTGATACCCAAGGGAGGGGTTAACCACTGGTCCCACAAAAGAGAAGGGCTTCAAACAATTATTAAGGTACTCAAAAAATGAAGCTATTAGAAAGGAACTCCTGCAAAAAATTTTACTAGAACATTTTAGAAGTTAAAAGTATCTCCACTCCATGAATTTACATTGGCTATCGCTGCTCCTTCAGTTTCTTGCCTTCCCTCTGTAGTATCAAACCCTATCAAATCAAATCCTTTGGTTTTACTTTGATTTGCCTTGGATTTTCATTTTAGTGATCACATTCTTTTATTTATACAACCTCTTTATTACCAACAGTTTTAAAATTCAAATTTTTCTCTGTAGTCATAAATAAATGCATTTTATGGCTGGTTGGATTTCTGTTGTAGACCTGTGTAACAGTCCTGAAACAAGGTGTATTAATCTGCTTCTAATTGTGTCAATAATATCTTCAGCACCATGTGCAATACCCTATTTCCTTGCTAGGTGTAGTTGTTACTGCAGTGAATCAAACTCCACCTAGAAGTGACTGATTTTTTCATTCACAGCTGGCACAGGATCTGAAGGAAGAACCAAACTTTTTACATTAATTGCATTTAATATCATGCTCTGATGTTTCAGAACTGAATTTGTAAAGAGCAAAACGCTGGAGATATCCAATGCTCTTACAGCCACAAACCAGAACAACCTGCTTCAAGCAGCACAAACCAACTTGCATGAATCTCTGATTCTGTCTTTCCATGAAATGCCCAGGTTCAGGGAAATTCTCTTCTGTCTTTCAAATAAATGTCAGTGAGGGTGGTGAATGGGTGGGACCAAGGGAAATTCTCTTTTGTCTTTCAAATAAATGGTGGTGAAGGGGTGGAAGCAGTGCTGAGGGCAGGCTGAAATATTTTGCAAAAGAGCCTGGGGGAATATTTGTGATGATTTCTGGGATAGAAGTGATACTGCAGCTGTCTGCAACCACAGGTTTGTGAATGTCACCTTCAGGAGATGTGACTTTTGCTCACAGCCCAGGAAAAATTGTCATGGATGTTGTGCAGTGCAGGAGGAATGAGAAATACCAGTGGGAGTGTTCTCATGAGGGGTGGCATGGGGAGAAGTGTGACAGTCACTGATGCCAGTGCCATTTGCTTGTGTACAAGGCAATACCTTTGCTTGCTCAAGGGGGGGCCACAGTGAATTTTTAATTTTGTCAAATTGAAAAGTGCTTCCCTGAACTATAAAACACATTCCTCAACATTATGCCTCTCTTAATGCCCACACTGTCACCAAATCTCTGTCCTCTGCAATGCTTCCCTCCTTTTTCTTTATTTTTAATCCATATTTGACATGGCAAACTTCCATCTAGCTAAGATTCAAAATCTTTCACAACATTTTAAGCAGTGTCACTCAGAGTCCATCCTGTTATATACTTTTTTAGACACCTGTAACCTCTTTTAACCAACTCTATTTGCTCACAACCAAGGCTTGGGAGGAGCAGCAAAATCAATCCCCAGGTACATTCTGCTCTCACAGAACCAACAAACTTTCACACAGGAGACTTTTCCTGAACTTAAGGTCCTAATCCCACATATCTTGCCTTGACAAAGCTTTTATTGAACACCTGAGGATCATTTATTTGAGTGAGATAACCAGGATAAACCAAATGCAAAGATTTAGTCATGACTCCTTTGCAGCTTAGGGACAGCAAGCCAGAGAAAGGAGCCAGAGCTGTGTCAGATCCCTCTGAAGGATATGCCATGACCTTCTGGCCCTTTGGGTCCTTACCCAAATTTAACCCTGACAACATTTTTTCATGTCTGCCCAATGGTAAAAAAAGTTCAAAGTCTTGTTCTTCACTGATTTTTCAAGTTGTTAGCAAGGACAGTCAGCATGTAATTAATTATCCAGTTTTGGACCCTCTGTGAAACAAAACAGGTTTTACAAAAAAGGTGAAGTGTTATCATAGAATCATAGAATATCTTGATTTGGAATCATTCTGTGATGTTTGAGTCCATCTCCCTGCTCCTCACAGGAATAACTTCAATTAAATCACAATTATAATGCTGTCCAGGCACTTTTTGACCTCTGGCAGGTTTGGTGCTGTAACCAGAGAAGCTGTTCCAGTGTCCAGCCACACTCTGGGTGAAGAACTTCTAAAAATACAGTTAATTTTACAGAAACTGTAATTGCTAAAATGTCTATTTTGTCTATTTCCCCCTCTGACAACTTCTATGGGAACTAAAATACCTGGCATTTTCAATTTCATATTTATTCAACCATTTTTATCTTGAAAATAAATTCCCAACCATAAAAGCTTTGTCTTTAAATTATTACTGATTTTCAGCTTATTTAGTTTCTTCAGTAGCTTTTGCATGAGGAAGTACAGTGTATTTTGACCACAATGAAAGCAGTAATTCTGATTTACATGATCTTTCATGAGGCTAGCCATAGATTTTTAGTATTTAAGGAGATTTAATATATGAAACTTAAATCTGGTTTGCCACAAGACCTCTTTTGTGTGAAAAATCCCTTCACTGGATGAGATTGTTGAAAGCTTCAAGTCTTAAAAAAGGAAAGATGTTGCATAAAACAGTATTTTCAATATTATCTATTATCTGGATTTACCTCACATAAAAAAAATCCTAAGAGAATTTTTGCACTCCCTAATGAAACTCAAAGGCCATTAAGTGATATTAAAATGCATGGAGAAAAGAAAATGCAGTTATAAGGAAGTAATGATGACATTGTGTTGCTTTGGCTTGATGAATCTCATGTCTTGGTCACCCTTGTCTCAATGAGTTGAACCTTGATTTTTCTCTATTAATTTAAATACTTCTTTGTAAATTTATCACTAAATACCCACTATCATTTGTCTAACAGTTAATTTATTTCATTGTGACTAACTTCATAGCCACTCTTCAGCTGGAATAAATCACTTTAACTTTTGATAAGACTCTACAGAGTCTTATCTTCTTGAGTTACACTGCACACTTCATGTGTCTCACTGCACTGATTTTACCACCAAAATTCAAATTAAATTTAAAGGCAGCAGTGGTGCCAGCATCCTAAGCCCACTCCCACGTTTGTGATGCCAAATGTTCAAAGGGTGCTGGAGAATGTCACCAGCACTGGTGGCACTCTGTGTGACCCTGCCCATGGCACTGCTGAGGTCAAAGGGATTTGCTGGAAGCTGAGAAAAGCTCTCCACTAAGACCATTGTCCACAGGAAAGTGGAGAGCAGGAAAAGCTGCAGGACTGCAGCAGATGCCAAGACAAGCAAGGTGTGTTGGCAGGAAGCCTTGGCTGGGTAACAGGATGGAATGACCTGTCCTGCCCTGTGTGGCCAAGGTCACTGACACCCCTGACCTGGGCACAGCCTTCACCTCTGACAGAGATTTTCCCTCACTGGGGCTTCCAGGGGCTGGATGTGACATCCTTACCCCAAGGGAATTCTCCTCTGGGACTGGAAAGCTGGACCCAGCACTCAAATACTCAGTTTTGTCCATGACGGTGGCTTCATACATGAAATTTTCACTTTACAATAAATTCACATAAATACAGGCAGTCACTTTGCAGGTTATGTTAGTGAGGATGTGATTTACTACAGATGGGATTTGCCTTTTCTCTACTCATTCCCCAAAAGCACCTTTCACTTCAGAACTTACAGTGGCAAGGCTGTCAGAGAGCAAACATGGGCTGTTCCAGCAGGAGCAGGGCAGAGAGCATCCCCTGGGCTAGCTCTGCTGAGGCACCTCAAACCTTGGCACCAGCTTTGGGTCCCCCAGGATAACAAAGGCATTGAGGGGCTGGAGAGTGTCCAGGGAGGGGAACAGAACTGGGGAAGGGGCTGGTACAGAACTGAGTTGGGCACTGGGAGCACCTCTATGGACATGGCCCAATCCAGATGGCTGGGAATGCAATGAGCTCAGCAAAAATCAGGATTTACTGCATAGGAAAACTGATGATGAAAGAAAAATGATGCTGGAAGGAATAACAAATACTTGCTATAGCATGGCAAAAAAGTTGTGAATTCACACACATCACTGGTTTTTCTTCTTCCCCAGAGAATGAGAAATACAAATAAATACAAGTCCAGGACAAAGGCAGTCAGCCCTAATTTATTCCTTCAAAAATACTTTAGTGAAATTCTTTACAAACACGTGTATTTAATGGGATTTGCTCAGGTGGGGTGTTTTATGGGCACCACAGCATCTCTGTGGTGTTGGAGCATCTTTCCCCAGCCTCGTGCTCGTTTCCCTAGGATGGGGCCCCGCTGCCCTCCAGTGGCAGCAGCCACCAGAAGAGCTCCACATTTCCCCTCTGCTTTTAGCCCCTTGAGGCCCAGATACTTACAGAAATTATAGCACTAAATAAAATAGCTAAATAATAAACACTGTATAAATAAATAAACACTAAATAATAAATAGCTAACTAAAATAATAAATATCTAAAATAGTAATAATAATAATAATAAATAGCTAAATAAAGTTATTTCCAAGTAGGGGGAGATCTGCCAGTGCAGTAAAACTTCACTGTGTGAAGAAAGATTAATGCTGAACCTTCAGCCCAAAGCTATTTCACTACAAGCCCTGTTTGATTCCTAGGAGCAGATTTTGATAGATTTCTTTAAGATGATGTTCTGGGGAATAGCTTTGCTCTTCCAAGACCACAAAGGTCAGCCCTGCTGTCATCCCTGCTGCACACAGGATTTACTCTCCTCTTGGCTTCCTTGGGACCTGTTTTGTAAAGGAGACTGAGGAATGCTGAAAAAGCAAATCTTGATGCGTCTTAATAATCAAAGATTTTTGCATTCAGCCTAGTTCCTCCCATGTCACCTTCTATCCCTATATCAGGGTTCCAAATAGAGCTGTACAAAAGAAAGAATTTATGTTCATTTTTAATACAGCTAAGAAAATTCAGCTTTGTTTTTTTTACTCCCTGTAGCTGAGTCCCTTCTTCCTGACAGGACAAAATGAGGCAGAGATGGAGGCATCCTTTAGGATATCAGGGGCCATGGTGACACCATCACATGCTAAGGAGAAGACTGGAAGCTCTTTTATTGCTCTGGGGGCTGCAGGTCAGAGAGACTGCAGATCTGAAACATGCTGGAGGGTTAAAGAGAAGTCAGGAAAATAAGAAAAACTGCTTCTTACAGGAGTAACTTTGGCAAACAAAGAGAATTTGTTTGAGGCTTGCCTGACACTTCTAGGATGCTAATCTTTTGGCACAATCCTCACACCAATTTAATCTGGTTAATATGGTTGTAAATTGGAAATTTTCTTCATGGGTGGCATGAGAATCCTTACCAAACAGCCTAATCTCCAAAAGTAAATCACTGCTTCCTGGAACAGCCACACCACCAGCACAGGGTCACAAAGGTGCCCAGGGAGTGTTTGGGAAGATCTCAGTGACCAGTCTGGAAGAGCTCCCTGAGCTGGATCTCCTCATCCGGATGTCTGGATGTGCCTGTGAAAGGAAAATCCTCACTAAATCACTTCCTTGGCATCGATCTGGAGGTGCAGGGGGAGGGATCAGGTTGCACAGCACCTGCCTTTGATGCAGACCAGAACCCATCTGGTATAAATTCTGCAGCTGGACTAGAACAGATCACCCCAACAACCATGGACCTTCATGTGCGTCTCACCTGGCTGCTTCTGCTGAGCACCACTCTCCTGACTGAACCAGGTACTGACTTGGAAATTTTTTCATGATTGCAGGGAAATGTTAGAATGTAGAATTATTCACTAATACAGGCTGGCTTGCTGGGAAATGGTGGCAAAGAGTCTCCTTGAATATTGCTGATGAGTTTTGTACCATAGAATTGAAGGTTTGTCTTCCTCTTCAAAGATTTAGTCCAAATCTGTAGGCTGTATTTCAAAATATATGTGTTTCAAATTATATGTATTTCAAATTATATGTATTTCAAAATACATAACACAATATACATAATACATGTAATATTATACTAAGATAATATATTTCAAAATACAACCCATGAAGATTACATATGAAAACTGGAGAAGGCTGAAGAATATTCCTTTGTTTATTTTCTGTGTTCTAGTTTTAATGAAAATTATTCAATATTGTACATTTTTAAATGTAGAGAAAGAGGGGGAAAGAAACAGAGCTGGAAATATGCTCTGCATGACATGTTCCTTCAAACTTGTAAACTTGCTAGTTTGAATGAGATAATTTGGGCTTTATTTATCACCATAGGCACCATGCAAAAAGCCTTTCCAATCCCTTACAAAAAGAGGTGATTTCACAGAATGTAGATTAAGGCCTGGCTGTATTGAATTATTTATAAAACAAGAGCATGATGCATTACTTCAGGGCTAATATGTTTCCTTCTCTGCCACAGCAAGTGGAACCTGGTGGAAGAAGCCAGATAGAGACCCAAACTCACTATGGAACAAATTTACCGACTGGATTAAGGACAAATTTCAGCACAAAGGTAAGAGTGTGAACACCCCTGGCAGATGTGCCAGCTGTGGCTGAGCTGTGCCTCACCCTACCAGGGTAGATCAGGCCCTGCACACAGCAGAGCCGTGGGGATTCAAATGTAGACAGCAGAAGTTCAGCTATAAATAAACAAACTGGGGTTTACCTGTCAATTTTTGCTTCAGTTCCACCACAACCACAGCTGAGACTGGAGTCTGGAGAGGACCGGTGTGCCGGGCGGGTTGAAGTTTTTCATGATGGAAAATGGGGCACAGTCTGTGACGATTATTTCAATATGAACAGTGCCAACGTTGTGTGCAGACAACTTAACTGTGGCCGAGCTGTCTCTGTCCTGGGACTGTCTTACTTTGGCCCCAGTGGAAAAATTATCCAGTTGGATGATGTGCAGTGTAGAGGAACTGAATCCCACCTTTGGGACTGCCGGCACGCCGGCTGGGGCAAGCACAACTGTGGACTCAATGAGGATGTTGGTGTCATCTGCTCAGGTAAAAATTAAAATAATTGTAAGAAGACAAATTGTACTCCTGTTCACCATAAATGAAAGAAACATCAGGGTAGAGCTTGGGAATCAGACCAGGGTTGAGAATTGGATGTGGGGGGGCTTCTTATGTTTAAGTCTGAGTGATTGAGGAGTAAAAGGATGTCTTGCACAAAATAACAAGATTGGACAGCAAGCCCTGAGTACAAAAATAGTGAAAAGCAGGTAGTTCAGGACCACTTTAATCAGCATCTGATTATAGCCAAGATAAGAAATACAAAGAGTAAGGAGAAAATAGAGGCCCATCCAGTTGTGAACCAGGCATGTGTGAGCAGAAACAAGAATAATTCTTGCCATAAATAGATAATATAAATAACTGCCCAATAAAGCAAACTTTTGCTTTTTTTGCTGTTCACAGATGCAATGCACTCCACGGTTGCACCAACAGGTAAGGCTGAGCTTTTGGGACAGACAGTCCCAAAATTAGCTCTTTACACTCTCCCCAATGCTCAGAGTCTAATTTTAAACTCAAAAAATCATGTGATTACAGCTCCTTGGCAGACAGTTTTCTACAACGGCACATGCTCTGAATTAACAAGTTATTGCTCCAAATTACTGTTTGCTCATCCTCTGCATTATTTCTTTATATTTCCTTATTTCTTTCTATTCTCATTATTTCTTTGCATTGCTAATACAAACTGTATTTGCCACATACCTACTAATAATTAGTGAAAACACGAGGCAAGTCTTTACAGTCCAGGTCTAAGTTTCTGATTCAATTTTTTTTCTGAAATAATCATAACACCCTGGAAACCTTAAAGTACAGACTCTACTAATGTTTCTTAGGATTTCTGGGTGTTAATGATGCCCTTCATAACACACAGTAACAGAAGAGCAGGTGTTAAAATGCAGTTTTCTACCATATAGAATCATGAGGGTATGTTTTATTGCATGTAACACAGAAATGAAAAGCTGGTTCCCAAAACCTTTTATTCTTAAGGTTTTAACACAGTAACAGCTGTGACCACTACCACAGAACCCCTGATTTCTGCTGGGCAAAAGGCAAGGGTAAAAAACAAGCTGCAAATATGTGTGGAAATTTTGAGCAACAGATGTGATTTGTTTAAAGCAGACAGGAGGAACACAAACCTCCCAGGTTTACTCATAGTGACTACTGGAAAAAGTTTTTCTGAGCCACATGACCAAAAGTTGAAGGGCAGGGATCTGACTTTCTCTGCCATGAAACCCAAAGTGTGAATGATGTCACAGATCCCTGCCATGTCTCTGCAGGTTCCTCCCCTGCTCCCAGCCCACCCCCAGCACAGACTGAGACATCTCCTGCTCCAGAGACCCTGACAACCCCCAGGGCAGGTGAGGCACATCTGGGGGCTGGAAGTCACTCCCAAAGCACAAGACAAATCTCATGCTTTATTCTCCCTTAAAACTGCTTCTTTGCACCTTCCCAAATGACTTTTGCATCTCCAGGAGTGAAACAATGCAGCCAGGAACAACACAAAGACTGACTGCCTTTGCTAATAAATATTAAATGAGGTGAAAGTAATTTTTTTTTTGTAATAAAAATTAAAAGGCCGTGCAATGACTCATTGTCCCACAAAGCCCAAATTTATTTCCCTTCATCAAGATTTTCATTCACAAGCTCACTCCTAATTGCTGCCAATCTCTCTCTGCTTTGTATTTCCTCACCTGGCCCCAGATGTGTCTTCTGCACCCAATAGTGTCACAGAGGAATTGAGCACACCAGCTCCTGAAATCCCAACCACAGCTGATGCAGGTAGGAACAGTCATTTTACATGTGCTTTTTAAAACACTCTGTGAATTTGGAGATTTCAGCTAAATTAAGATATGACCATGTAAATCTGTAAATATTCATAGTAGATTATATAGATGTCCTTAGTTCCTCTTTTGTAAAGGAACAACCCCTTACAACTTTTACCTTACCCCTTACAACATTTTCACTTGAAAAATATCAGCGTGTCAGGACACAGGGATACATCCACTTACTGATGAATAGCTCTGAGTTGTAGCTATAAAGAATATACTCACAAATTTGCAAAGAAAACCATCCAGATCATTGTGATTCTGTGTCCAAAATTCATAAAATCTCTGGGAACATTAAGGATCACAGACAGGCATTTGCACTCATTTCCCTCAGCTGAGGGATGAGCCTCTCAGTTATTCAGCAGATGGATAATCATGGAATGGTTTGGGTTGGAAGGGACCCTAAAGATCACCTGGATCCAGCCCTCTCCAATGGGCAGTGACACCACCCACTAGATTAATTTTTTTTATTAGGCCTGAGACCTGAATCAAGTCACAAGCTCTTGAATTCACTCTTTCGCTTTTAATTGCTGCTTGCAGCCATTTAATTTCTCACCTTTCAGCCTCCCCTGGCACGACTCCCTCCCTCCCTTCCACCACAGGGGAAAGCAGGACATCAGAAATCCCAATTACACCACGGACAGGTAAAGGGCATTTGCACAGCATGCAGCATGTCAGAAAAACGTGGCTAGGAGGGGACTTCAGTGGAAAAGCCCAAAATACGGTGGAAAATCAGCATCTCTCAGTGCAGCTCATGTCCATGAATTTGGCCACCTTGCCATTGAGCTGCTGCCACCCTGCAGCCAGGTGTGAGCTGTGAGTGCTGTGGGCAGAGCCTGCTGTGAGGGGAGCTGGATTGGGCACATTTTGAACCCACACCAAGGAATCTGAAAGCATTTAAATTCATCAAGAGCTGATTTCAGCCTTACCTGAGTGCTCTTTCCACGTTTCTTCCTTTTTCTCACAGCCTCTGAAAATACTACAGAATCAAACTTGGCGCCTGCCGAGCTTGAAGATGAGACAACCCCAGCTGCAGAAATCCTTTCCACACTGGCTGAAGGTAAGACAGAGGCACAATGCCATAAAATCTAATAATAGCACTTGAGTTTGTTCAAAATAGATTACATTGATAGGATAAAAGTAAATTAAAAAACCTCAGGATCAGTCAACTGCTAGCTCATTGTCTCAGCAAAGAAAGTTCAGCTTATATTCAATATTAACAAAATATAACCTCACCTGAGTATTTTGACTCAAATAATCAGATTTTAGAGGCTACAATCCAAGTCTCTTTTCCTTCAAGGAGGTAATCAAAAACATATCAGCAATCATCAGCTCTATTTTCTATCACTGACTGAAATTTTTCTCCAGTAATGGATTTGCTCAACACTTTCACAGTCCCTTCAAACTTCTTGCATTCCTCCTTTGCATCCACTCAGGGAATGAAGACCCTGAGGCAGGAGCTACACCAGAAATTCTAAGCACAGCTAACATTGCAAAGTTTGAGTTGCAAATTCAATTTGGAGCCTAAGTGAGCTAAGGCACAGCCAGACTGGATGCCAAAATCATGCAAAGAAATTTAATAAGGAGGGCTACGAGCATACTGCTTCCTTCTCCAGTAGATAAGAAGCTTAAAAACCCAACTAATAAATATTTCTTTATCATGGTGTTATGTAATGATAAAGACTTCACTCTTTTCCAGCAACATGACAAACCCAAACAGTTTAATCAAAATTTAATTCTGGTTCCTGTTCACGTTGGGTAATATTGTTCATTGTTCCTCCTGCTTTTTTTTCCCCCAAAGGTTCATCAGACTATTCTGCCACAGAAGCAGAAAATCTGAGCACATCTGCCCCAGCCACAGGCAGCACTGAGCCATCAACAACTTCAGCAGCACTGCCCACAGTGGGGGAAGGTGAGAACGAGCCAGGTCTGACGGTGCTGCCATGTGTGTGCCCACATCCCACCTCTTCCCACCCTCTTTTCTGGGGAAACTCTCACTCTGACATCTATTTTGTAGTACACTTTGCAGCCTTTTAATGAATAATCTCCTTTAATCAATTTATGAAATAATTTTTAGATATTAAAAAAATATTCAAGTCAGAATTTCACTAGACAGTGAAGAAATTTAAGTTGCTTTTTTACTGCCTTTTTCCTGGCAGTCATTTCACTTTCAAAAGGATAGAAACAAAAATTTTCCTTCTTAGAAGACTCCTTTACAGAGCTTTGATCAGATTTTGCTGCTTGCCTTCCTTATTCAAACACTTTCATCTTACTTACAGACACTGTGTGTAACTGGGATGCTGTTCAATGGTTAAAGAGAAAAAAATGCTCCTTTCTAGCTCTGCTAATTTTATTACTTACATTTGTACATAATGGAGGAAAATTGTGTCAAAGTCTCATGAAAATTCAGTGCTCAGTGATTCCTTTGATTATATCCTACACTTAACAAAGGATTTTATTTGAGAAGAGATACAGATATTGATTATTTTCTTTTATTGATTTGCTGAAAGTGAAAAGTGGCTGTTCAGCTTCTGTAGGCACCCCACAAGAAGATATTAAACACTCTTGAGATTATTACTTAATCAGTCCTTTATTTGCTGAAGAAGTCTCCCTAAAAGCTTCAGATTTCTGATGATACTTCAGATTAATAAAGTGATTATTTTACATAGCAACTTTTATGGGAGAGGTGCCCCCCTCCCATAAAGCCATTTTTAATATTAGCTGAATAACAACAAATTAATTTCTGCCTGCAATTCATGGCATGGGTCCAAATAGAGAATTTTTAATCTGCCACTTTTTCCACTATCCCCACCTGGATTTAGACAGCTAAATAAAATAGTCCTAAACTTAAAATAGTCCTAAACTTTCTATTTAACACTTTTCAGCGTCTCTGATACTCAGCAACTGGATCAGCAGGTTAATCAGCATTTCTCTCAATTATCTCATATTTGGCAGTCTTGTTCAGAACGAGATCTTGGGGAAGGAGCCAAACACGTTGCTGCTGAGAGCTCTTCCCTGCCAGCTTCTGCAGAAATAAATGCTTGGCGTGGTGCTGGGGGGGAAGAAGCTTTGATCATGGCCAGCAAAAAGGAATTAAGGACAAAGAGTCCCAGGAAACACAGCCCTCAGCCAGGATGGATGTGCATTAGTTGGTCACAAAGAGCTGTCAGGTGACAGCCAAAGACCCCAAAATGAAAACTCTGTAACTCTCAGGGGTAAGGCAGGTGTGAGCACTGGTGCAGTTTGTGATGGCCACAAACCAGGAGGGACTCAAATTATTTTGTTGGCAGAGTCTCTGATTTCTCTGAAAGAAAAATACACTCCAGGCCCACAGAACTATTTTGAGATTTAATATCTCTGAAAGGCTTTCCCTGTGAGAGGGAGATAAATGTGAGGAGTGTTCTGGAAGTACCCAGCTCTCAGAAATGAGCCTGGGCTGAGGAAATAGCTCTGCCACTGTTGTGGGGAAATGGTGCTGTGCCAACCCTGTGTGTACAGCAAGGATGGGGAGAGAGGCTGAACCAGGCAGTATTTAAAGAATGGGAAAAAACAAACCCCAGCCATATCCCTTAAATTAGCATGGCATCCTAGAAAAAGTAGGCTCTATCACTGTTATATCTCAGCTCTGATTTCCTATAAACAGGAAATGTCTCAGAGGAAAGGTATATAGTTAAAATGCAGAACAATATTTAATTTCACCTTTCCATTCTCTATTAAGTAATACAGCATTACTCTGGCTTTTATGCTATGGGCCTTGGTGGGAAAAAATATACATTTAAAATGCACACAATATTTAATTTAATCTTTTCTTTCTCACAGCAACAGTCTCTCCTCCTGCTGAACCTGCAGATGTAACCACTTGTAAGTAAAACAGCATTACTGTGGCATACATGCTATCAGTCTTGGGGAAAAAATATATATATTTAACATGCATATACAATTTAATTTCACCTTTTCTTTTTCACAGCAACAGTCTCTCCTCCTGCTGAACCTGCAGATGTAACCACTTGTAAGTA
>JANRMJ010000114.1:4022725-4046084 GCA_025584955.1 Alethe diademata | reverse complement strand
GCTGGATGCTGGCAGAGAGATTGGGCATGCCATGGCTCAGCCAGGGATCACACACTGCTCATACAGGGCTGGCAGCAGAACCATCCTCAGTGGTGAGTGCCAAGGGGATGAGCTGGCCTAGGTCTGCATCATTTATGGTTAAAAAGCATTTGAAATATCCTCCCAAAGCCTGCCAGCTGCTGCCCACCCAGTGCCCTGTGCTCTGAAGGGCTCACAGGCAGAGACATCTCATGATCCTGGCAAATTCACCCTCCTCCAGTAGAGAACAACACCAAGGAGTAACCTCGGGCTTAGTTGTAGGAGGGAGAGATAAGCTTTTAATGGAATATCATCAAAAAAAGAGAAATTAATTTCCTCTCCACTCAGCTGCTATTCCAGCCCCGCATTTAATTTTGCAAAGCAGGCCTGTATTTAATATGTGCTGCATTTTGCTCTGTGTTTACCCCTGGTTTATCACCAATTCCTTCCTCTGCAGCAGACCTTACTCCCCTGCCTAACTACGTGAAGCAGCTGCTGCTGATATACCTGAATAGGCTGTGCCAGCCAAGGAGACCTGGGATGCCAAAAGTAACAGTGGAATGGTAAATATTTATTCGTGCATGTGAGATGCCCCAGCCTGGGATACCCCAAACCATTTTCTTACACCTCTCAAATGCTCAGGTACAACTTGATTTGAGTACTCAGTCACACCCATACTACCAATACTAATCACAGGAAAATTTTGCAAAACACCACAATTTCTGCAGCATTCTTGGTGCATGTCTGTTGATCCAGATGTCCCCAGAGCCATGCTTGCTGGAGTGACTGGTTTATGGCACCAGATAATGCTGGCAGGGTTTCAAAGACATGTCAGAGGGGCTGGGATGCTGGTGTTGTCTTGGCTGTCCAGAGGAATCCTTCATGGACAGCTCTAAGCTTCCAAAATGCAAAATCCTTCTTTCCAGGGCTGGGCTGTCCTTTAGTTCATTTTAATTAAGCATGAACCATAGCAGAGTGTGCAGTAAAATTCCACTACCTCATCACTGTACAGTTTATAATATTATTTAATATATATTAACAGAATTCCACTAGGGGCTTTACATGGGTGATATTTGTGTGTTGTGATGCACATTACACCAACAGACAATCAAATTCCATGTAGTGGCATCAGTGTCCAGGAGTTCAGAGCTGTGAGCTGAGAGTAACACCACAGAGGGACATTTTTGGAAGAAAGTTCCTTACAACTGCGGAAACAAACGGGCTTAGTGAGCATGTCACAATCATTTCATGACAATTTATATGTGGGGTTGATTTGTTGGGTTTTTTTTTTTCCTTTTTCAGGTGTGTAAAGGACCCAACCTGTGGGAAGCACTCTTCATCAGGCCAGAGGCTTGTCCAGTTCCATTACAGAGCTCCTGTACAGCCTGGGGTTTGCCTGCGGTGCAAAGTGTCAGGGTGCAATGTTCCATCTCCTCCTCCCAGACCCATCCCAGGGAACAGGTTTCCTTTTCCACTTCCCAGACCCATCCCAGGGAACAGGTTCCCTTTTCCTCCTCCCAGACCCATCCCAGGGAAGAGGTTCCCTTTTCCTCCTCCCAGACCCATCCCAGGGAAGAGAGGCCCTCATTTCCCAGGCTCCAGAAGAGCCAGGAGAAGCACAGATGATGGTGTCGTTGTTGTCATTGTCCCCCAGCAATGAACCTTCTGACCATGGCATTGTGTTGACCACCTTTAGACCTGTTCATTGTGCTCCAAGATCTGCTGCTGATTTCTAAAAATATATTGTAGTGGGTGTAAATCTAAAGGTATTTAATCTTAACTGAACATGGGTTCCTTAATTTCAGATCTTTCAGATCTATACAGTGGATCTGTAAAAGCCTAAATTTCAGTAAATACTCTGTGACAAAAAAATAATTGGATCAACTGCCTGTTTTTTCTCATCAAGACTTTGTTTCCCTCTCAGTGTTCCTTCAGTTCATACAAAACTCACTCTAGCACACTCATAACCCTACGCTCTGCTTCTCACAGGTAATGATTTAAAGGGCATTTGGCTCTGGTGGACACAGCACTGATTTGCAGGGATCCACATGCCAGCTCACACATTCACTGCAGATTCACATCCAGTCACAAAAGGGATGTTAACATCTGAAAATTCCTTGCAAATACATATGTAGGTTTAAGAAATAAAATGCTACACAGAGTAAATGCAAGTTTAGCATTTCCAGGAGCCAAAGGGAATACAAATATTCTGCAACATCTTTAAACATGTATTCAAAGGCAGTGAATACTCCACACTCAAAGGCAGTGTAAGTACATTTCAGGATGAAGAGAATTGTTGCATTCAATCCTCACAGTGGAGTTAAAAATCAGAGAGAGTTGTTTAAAAGAGGCATAGGTCTGAGATTAGAAATACAGTATCATTACAAATGCATTATATATCAGTTTGCTTATAAAAGAAAATGTTTTGTCAAAAAAACAAACAAACAAACAAAAAAAACACTATGAAAGAAGACACCTGGCTGTGTTTCAAGGTCTTTTCTAGAGAAGTTGGAAGAAGCCCTGTGTGCACAGCTGTGGGGTTTGTGCTGCCCGTGTTGGAACAAAGCACAGGCAGCTCCTGAGGGAGCCCCCACACCCCACAGTTCAAACCCCAACCCAAGGCCAGGTAACAGCACACCTGGGGCACTGGCACAGCCTCAGCAGCTTTAAAGACTGGGAACTCACTGCTGCACTGAGAAATGCCCTGGAGTTCAGAGTTTTGGTCCTTATGAGACAAAAGAAGGTGAATATATTGGAGCAGGTATTTTGTTAAAGTTGTCAAAGGGAGTTCAGGCTTCCAGGGCTGTGCTTGTTTCCTTTTTCAGGAAGAAAAGGCTGATTCCTTTTTTCTTCTGTAGCTCCCAGTGTGGGGCTAAGAAAGTTCTGCCTGCAAAGTGGTGGCAGTGCAATCTTCTTTTAATCTGTGACAAACATGAACCTGTCCTTGCTCATCCCTGGGTGTTTCAGCAGTATATTCATGACAACTCTTTTACAATAGTTGTACTTAACAACCTGAGGAATCCTCAGCAAGGACAATCATAGCTTGTGACCAGTCCCTTTGCTTCTGATGACCTGGTGGCACAGTTCAAGCTCTTAAAAAGTTCAACTTAACAGAGTAGTTACCAAATCCCAATTCATGCTGCTCCAGTCTAATTTTGCTGCTGAAAAATTCTGTCCTATTTCTAATCTACATTTGTCTGAGGCTCCATTGGTTTGATTTCTTTTTGCCTTTGTGTATCACGTAAAATCTCTTCACACTTGCAGATTTTGCACTTCCATACAGACCATGTATGGTTTGTGTAGCATCTTCATTATCAGTTTTTCGAGAGGGCAGCAAATTTATCCAAAATGTGGCTCTCACTAAGTTGCTCCCAGTACCAAAGTTAACTCATTTACAGGCAGTTCTGGTGTCATCACACTGAGCCTCACAGAAATAGAGACCACTGGCTCCATTTTGTAATTCCACCTGACCTCAAATTCCCTATAGAATTTCCATCTTTAGTACTTTTAATCCTTTCCAAAGGACTGGAGTCCTAAAGAATAAATTCTTGCAGTTACATAAGGGTTTGGGGTTTTTTTTTGGTTTTTTGTTTTTTTTTTAATATGGATCATTGTATGACTTATTCTGTTACCAACATACCTCTTTTTCAGAAACTGAAAATTGTGGGGGACAATTAACTGGTCCCAATGGGACATTCAGCAGCCCCAACTACCCAGCACCTTATCCTCAATTCAGACACTGTGTCTGGCACATACAAACACCAAAAAACTCAAAGATAAACTTACAGTTCCAGGATTTTTTGTGAGTAAATTCCCTATTGCTCTTTATTCTTTCTGTTTTTCTTTTCATTACTTTGTTAAACTCAGAAAGAAGCCCTCTTTAACTTTTAGACCATCTGTACACTTTTAAAATAAAAGTTATGATTGTGAAGTGTTTCACATCCTTGTACATTACCCTAAAGCTGCTGCAGTGCCAGTCAGGGAAATTCAGAAAACATCTCAGGTGATCATCTATGAGGTATAGGTCCATTTCTTGAGATATTCAGACTGCAGAATGCCCTGCAAGAATTCTGTATGAAATGAGGATTCCACAGGAAATCATTACCTTGACCACTGGCCTCTGAGATGATAAACTCTGCACAGGGTGGAATGTTCTGAGCATTCCTGGCCAGGGTCCATCTGCTAATGCTCTTCTGGAAGAGTCTACCCTCCACTGGGGAAAAATTGCAGGCATCTTCCTCTGTGACACACATAGGAGGTTTCAGAGGCCCAGAGAAGCCAACCCTATACTTGAAAAAATATTTTGACAATTTTTAAAATAATGTCTTTTTTAATAATGGTTTTAATAACGTCTATTTGTGGTGTTCTGTTCCCCATTCTTTTATTTCAGTTGAACTCTCAGACACTTTATCTGCACTGGATACTCTCTCCAGTACAACCAAAGCTGTCTGTACTCAGATTTCCCTGGAATGATTTTTCCTGCAGCCTGGAATTGGACATAAACTGCCAACTTGACTTCACAGCAGTCTATGATGGCCCCACCATGGACTCTGGGTTACTGGGGAAAGTGTGTGGCCCTGCCCAGCCCACATTTGAGTCTTCTTCAAACACAATGACAGCTGTGCTGTCCACAGATGACAGCAACTCCTACAGAGGATTTTCAGCTCAGTGTTCCAGTGTTCCCCTGCCAGGTCCCATGCAGCCCAACAGTGAGTGCCCTTGCGGCATGGGGAGGATGCTGATACTTTTTATGACGTGATTCTTCTCTTACAAACATCCAAAAGAACTGATGGCTACTACTGATGAGTTAAGCCTTTTTATTGGTAGTCTTTCAACCTTCTTTACACACAAAAATCCCACATTATCTCACCTATAAAGCATAAGTTACTTCCTGACCCATCTGCAAAAGAAAAACAGTTCTTTCACTTTTGGGTCCTTTTTTTCCAGCTGGAAATCAGAGGTTTTCCTTTTTTTGTTCAAAACAGGCATTGTTATCATGCTAAGATGAAAAGATAAACCTTACCGTCTAGTTAGTTTAAATAGTTTTGTTGCCTAAGGTACCCAGGAATTTTCCTGGTCTGCACTGGTTAGTCAGAGTTTAGGTGGGTTGTAATTTCCTTCCCCCACTGAGATGGGCCTTGTTTTCCTTATTGCTCCTCTATCCTTGCATGCCCATCTTCCCATTAACTGAGGTGGAAAGGAGCTTCTAAAGCCTCAATGTCTGAGATAAATCAATTTCCTTACCCGCCATTCCTTTCCCCTTTTAAAAGAGCAGAGGCCCATTCTGTGTTACTGGTTTTAAATTAAACTTTCAGCATGAGTTTTATGGGTTTCTGAAGTTGAGTAAGAAATTTTGGTGCAACTTCTGCATGATCTCAAAGTAGGCATGAGGTTTTTCACTGACAAATCCAGAACCATGGGACAGGTTCAAGGATTTAGACAAAGTGAGAAATGACTGCTGCAGCTTGTCCTAATGTATTTTTGGTTTTGTTTGATTCTTTTTCAATGGCAGCAACCCTTACATGCTCTCCATACAGCATGAGAATTGTTCTGAGCAAGACTTACCTGGCCTCCCTTGGTTTTAGAGAAGCTGACCTGCAGCTGAATGATCCATCTTGCAGACCAGTTGTAACAGATTCAGTGATCTTCTCCTTCCCATTGGCCAGCTGTGGAACAATTAAAAAGGTAAAGGGGATAAAAGTATGAAAAAGCTAGCAAGAACTTAGGAAAGAGCAGTGTATGAATAGCATGTAAGTAAACTGATTTTATTTTCACTTAGCTTATCCTATTCCATGTTTCCTTTCTTGAAGTACAAAGAATATTTTTACCTCTTTAAGAATCTGATGATCCATGAACCTTTCAAAAGAAATATGGGAGAATCCACACAAATTAACCCCCAGAAGATTCCCAAGATCTAGTTCATAGCACTGTTTCAATAAGGGTGACAGGACCATAGCTTTGGTACTTCCCATACTCCATGCACTATTCCTTAAACTATTTGCTGCCTGGATTGGTTCAGTGTTTTGAAAAAAAACAGGCAGAAGACTGATGAGATTTTTTGGTTGCAGCTTGTTTCACATTTCCAATGTATCTTGAGCCTCTGATAAGCACAGTTGGGCAGGTTTGTCACTTTAGTTGCAATTCCTTTCAGCTGCTCTGCAGTGCAATGCCAGCTGAGCCCTTCCCACGGTTCCCTTCCCAGGATGAAGGTCACAGCATCCCTTACACCAACAGCATCCCCCTGGCTCCAGCTGGCAGCGCCACCACCCGCCAGAGGAGCGCTGAGATCACTGCACAATGCACAATGAGGAACAGCGAAACCCGAGAAGTCATTTACACCCCAACGAGCAATGCCACCCAGAAACTGACTGCCAGGGGGAGGTACAACATCAGCACGGCCTTCCACGAGTCAGATTCCTTCTCCAAGCCCATACAGCACTCCCCATACTACGTAGACTTGAACCAAACTCTCTTTGCTGAAGCGACTCTTCATTCCAGTGACCCAAATCTCCAGGCGTTCATTGATACCTGCACAGCATCTCCACAGCCTGACTTTGGATCGCTGACATACGACTTGAGCAGGAGTGGCTAAGGATGATTTTATCACAGTTTCCTAAGGTGTGAGGAAATGGAATTTAAATGTCAACTGTACTTCTTTTATTTTTGTCTCCTCCACTCACCTTCGTTAGTGCTATGATTGGAAGTGAGTTGCAGATAAATTTAAAGATGTTCTACTAACAGAGCTAGGAAAAACATGCACCACATCATGCTGGGCAAAGGAAAAAAGCAATCGTTGTACACCCACATGTGAAAACAGTGCCCTGGTTAAATGCTGTAGTTACAATTCACAGCATTTAGCAAGAATTATTAAGTGGACTGTTTTAACACATCTGTACCTTCTTACTTTTAACTTTTAACCTACTTTTAACCTACCCAGCATTCGAAAACCATGGAAGATTCAAATTTAGGGCCTTCAGGTTCCTGTGGAGTTTCCCATCTGTTTATCTCCAGTGTGACATTGTCATCTGTGACAGCAACACCACCAACTCTCACTGTGCCAGAGGCTGCATCTCCAGGCAGAAGAGAGCCATCTCTCCATACACATGGAAAACTAACACTGTGGTGGGGCCCATCCGCCTGAAAAGAGATCTCAGGGCTGCTGAGCACTCAGGTAAGAGGGGAAAATGAAAAATAAATATTCCTATGTGTGCACTTCACTCAGGTTTATTGTTAGTACTCCAGAAAATAAAGACAGCTGACTCATTCCAGGCAAGGTCAATCCTCCCATTCCATGCACTGGCCAGAACAGGAATAAAAAGGACACTGTTGAGAGCAGAAACCAAAAGCACCATGCCTTTGAATTAGAGCTGCAGAGGTGTTTGTAAGACAACTAAGCCTGGCTGCCATTTGCAGTCTGATCCTCAGTGCTCAGGTACTGAGAGCAAATAGAAACTACAAAAGATGGAAAAGCTACTTTTAAAAGCTTGTGTTGCTACTCCCACTGTGCTCATTGCTCTCACTTTAATGGAGCCCAAAGCTCCACCTGAGAAAAGCACATTGGGCCACTTGCTTTCAGGTATCAGATCTAGAAAAGATTTAGAATTAAACTTGCTCTTAATAGTAATTAGAATTTTTTTTTTAAATTACTAACCTAATTCTAGCAACATTTTATTTAAATAATGAAAGATTTTGCATTCATACGTGTAGAAGCGGACACATCTGTAATGTGAAAAAGTGCAAATAGATCACACCAGGTATTATAAAGCAAAATGAGTTTTACTGAGGAGCAGATAGGAAGCTACTGGAGCCACAAATTGCTTTTTTTTTTGCCCAGCCTTGCTTCAGCAAATGTCTCAAATCTCCCTCATGGTGACAGCACTGCTTGGCAGAAACTTGGCTTCAGCAATACCAAAGAACTGAACATCATGATGTCCTGCAGGATTGTTTTATTACCAATTCTTACAACTCTTCAGTACCACATATTCAGGATTTGCACTGTGTGGGTCATATCAAATGAAAATATCTGAAAAAAATGCTTATTTAATTCCCAGTTAAATCATGTAGTATTCTACACTTTATACACTTTATTTTTCTCTACACAGAATCCCTCACTGAAGTGGAAGCTGAAAAAACACCAAACCTGCAACAATACAACTTCTACACTCTGGGATTTGTGGTTTTAATTTCACACATTCTCATTGTGGTAGCTGTGACACTAAAACATCACAAACACCAGGTAGGGCACAGCTATCAAAATGTCCAGAGCCCATTGTAACTACTTCTGGAGATTTCTGTTTAGTGTCAACTGCTATTTATATTTGTCACCCAGAGAGGGAAGAAGGGAAAAAAATCATTAAATTAACAGCATTGGAACTCAACAACACTTAAAAATCCATTTCAACTTCTTTTGTTATCAAATAAAAAATCCAAACCCAAAAACCTCTCAACTTAGTGCTCTGCCTCAAGTCACTGAGTTGAAAAACAGTGTGTCTTCCTCAGGACAGACTTTATACCTTTACAGGCATGAAGTACAAAATAATTAAGATCCTTTTGTCTCAAAAAAAAAAAAAATCTTGTATTTTTAATCACTCTGAAACTGCACCTGGCAAGGGTTAAAATCAGGGACAACTGCAAGATGTCTTTTCAAAGCAGATTATCCTCTCTTCCAAATCTATTTCTGTGGGTTTACTACCATCAGGATGTGACAGTCTTCAAAAGACATCAGTTTGCCTGGAGAAGAAAATACCAGGCAGAGTAAATAAAAATACTGGCTAGCTTGTACGTGCTTATGCTGCTCCTGAGTCAACACTCACTTCCCCATCAAAAGCTTTTGCCAAAAATGTTTGTGCACCCAACTGAGGGGTTTAGCATCAAGTCCCCACACCTCCAATTTAAATGGTGCACCCCAGAATCCAAGAGCAACAAACAGAATGAAGTTTGAAACTCAGCCTTCCACAGAAGAGGGGTTTGGAGACACATTCCTACCTCCCCAAACGACAGCAAAACTGATCCCAGGGGGTTAAAGGAAGAGTGATGCAGTAAGGAAAACTCCTCTGGGCTTCTGGAGCTACCCCAGCACATCCTGTCTGGGAACAACATTCACTGAGATGAACCATGAGCAAAGTACTTGCACTTCTTAGGATAATGAAACCTGGATAAAGTCTGCTGAGCACACGTTCATTTCACTTGCACCTGCACACTCAGGCAGTTTAGAAAGGACAAAAGGATCAGTCTTGTTGTAGGTATCTCCTAAGGAGCCTGGATTCCTAACTTAGGTGCAGGCTGGGCTCACATTTCCCCAGCTCTCTAAAGACAGCTCCATAAACTGCCCAAATTAGGCAACTACAATCCAACCTTCCTTCTAGAGACAGAACAATAAATGTCTTCAACAGGAGTGCCAAAAAAGCAAAAGCACAAACAAACTATATTCTGTTCCACTGGTAACACATTTCACATCCAAAATTAATACAACCAAAAAAAGTGAACTGATTACATGCAGGTAAAAAGATAAGCAGGAACTCAGTTTATTTAGAGTACTCCATTGTTCAACCTGGAACTGGGAACTGTTCATACAGTTTCTAGCAATGTTCTTTAAATAAATAAGCCACAAAGGGCATACAAAACTCTCATATTCAGGAAAAAACCACATATTCTTAAGATCTTTCATAAAACTAGCAAGTGTGTACAACAATGGACAGAATTACAGTAACAAAATGCAAGTTAACACTGAGGTTCTTTATAGTTTTAACTGCATAAATACTAAGCTTTGTAAAGTGTAATTACTCTTTAAGTATTCACATTGAAACCCTACCTCTGAATCTCTCTATCTCTCTCCATTAGAAAACCCCTCATTAGAATCATAGTGTGCTTGGGAAATTTTGTTTGGTTTTGAGTTTTGAACCAAGTCCATCAAGAGAAACATTTTATTGTCTATGTGTGTCTGGAGAGCCTGGATTTGGCAGTCAATATAGTCCATCAGTTTCTTCTCCATCAGATCCAGGTTTTTTGAAATTATCTTTTCCAAATAAGAGCAAATAGGCTGTTGTTCCACTCTGTAAAAAGAGCAAATATAAGAATAAGTATAATCTATTTCTTAATGACAAAGGGTAATATAGAGATCCGAGCACCTGAACATCTTTTAAATGTAAAACTTCATTTATCAGGCAATGAACTTTGGAAGGCATTAGGTTTTTAGCACAACTAAAATACCCTGCATGCCACACTTTAAATTTTAGGTTTTTTTCATAAACGTGCTATTGTGTATAGCCATCTTCTTTCAACCTTGTTTTTCCAAAGGCTCAATTATGCATTAGACAGCTTAATTACATAAAACAAAATCCACAAAAGTCAATAATAAACACAGTTTGTATTCTGTCAGCATGGCAGACTGTCCTTGTCAGCAAAAGTACTTCTAGAGTTATCCAAACTATGCAACTCTCTGGGTTGGCATCTGCATTCATTAAAAATACAAGAGCTGAGATATTCAGTCTCCATTAAATCCTCATTCCTATACGACATTCCCACATCTCACAAGTTCCACTGTTGTTCCTGAGGTAACAAACTGGGTAACTGTGACACCTGCACTGTAAATGCCAACAAGTGAGGGGGAACAGAAAGGTCAGTGGGATGATACACACCAAGTACAGCAGAAGGATTGTGGCACATTGTGTGAATAAGGGAAGATGTGAGAATTTAGGGGTAAAAGTATTTAAAATTAAAATACAGAAGATGAGAAAGACAAACTATGTGCGTATGAAGAAACATCCTTTTAAAGTCAGATTAAATGGAGGTAGAAGACAAAACAGTTTAGTAACAACAAATGATGTGATTTCTTCTGAAAAACTCCTAAATTCAAGCAGCTCATCTGAAAAACTGTAATGCTCACCACCACACAGCTTTCAAAACCCCACATTCTAAGATTCACTATTACTGCTAATGAGAAGAAAATGCTTACATTATGCATTTTATTTGAACTTGTCAAGAAATAGTCCAGACTATTTGGAGAGATTCACCAAACTTCACTCACCCAGCACTCTGAACACCTTCCTCTTTAGCCACTGCACTCTTCCCAAGGTGCCTCTCTCCATCCTTGAGCCGAAGGTGATTCACCTGGGTGCACAAGTTTTGAAGAAAAGGAAGAAGCACCTGTGGGTTGGCCACGTTTGGAGTGTCACCTCCTTGCTGCTGCACTTGCAAAGATCCCATGACTTTCAAATCATTCCTGAGGTCAACTGCATTTTGCTGGGTAGGAAGTCTTTCAGAATCCAAAGTATTCCCTCTTTCAGGCACCTCCGAGTTCAGATCACGAGTTATTTTTAAATCTTTATGCACTGCTTCCCTTGTTAAATGATTTTTAACAGGCAAAGGCTCACTGGCTGCTGGAGTCAGTGATGACTGAAGAGCTGCACTGCGCAATCCATCCATTGCACCTCCAAAGTCAGAATGCTTCCCCAAGATCCAACTGAGTTTGTCTCCAAGAGGGAAACTGTTCTGATGGGGAGAAAAGCCCATTTGAGTATTTGAGTATTCAAATACACTGGAAATTATACAGGAACAACAATAGAAACTTTATAACCCAGCATTCTACTAGTAAAGATTTTAAAAGTAGTTTTGAACTACATTCCTTGTAAATATGAAGTGTTAATTATCTTGTCAGTGTCTAAGTAAGAAAAGAGCTTTACTGACTTCATTTTCACCATGCTGTGCCCTCAAAAGTGAGTTATTACAGCAGATGGGTTTAGGATTCTGTAGATACACCCTACTCTGCAGGATTAGGATCTAAAGAAAATGTTCCATGAGAGCACATTCCTTTCAGTTGAAGGTGACATGGTTATAATGACCATTAGAGACAAACCAGCCCAGCTATCTACACCCCAAACATTCCAGGGAAAATCCCACCATCCTTGACCAGTTACAATGGAAACAGGCAGAAGGAGAGCAGGGTTGCAGTGAAGCTTAAAATTATAATCATGAACATGAAAATAATAATCCTGGAGTACACAATCTTTACTCATTGCACTCATTTGAGTGGCAACAGATAAATTAGGATGAAAATGACAGAAAGTGTGGATTAAAAAAACCCAAAGTCTTTTTAGAACATTCCTAAGTGGTAAAGTGCCAATTTGTGCTTGTGGAAAAGTGACTTACATTCTGCTGACACCGGACCATGTCCATGAGCTGCTGAGCACCTGGAGACAACTTAGATCCCATGGATTCCATTATAGTTTGTACTCTGTCTAGATCTATGCTTGAGCCTAGTGAAGGAAAATCAGTTGCTAGTTTTGCAGACACTGCTTTCACTTCTAGAATTATTTGACTGATGAGTACTCTGTGTTTCTCACCAAAGGAGAGCAGCTGTTGCAAGAAGGAAAGAAAATACTCTGGTTAGGGATAAAAACATTTCATGTTTCTTTGTACATAGGGGATAATGCATTGTTCTTTAGTCTTGGGAAAAACTATGCTAAACTCTTTTCCAGGGAAATTATGCCAATTTCTCATTGCTATTATTCTCCATAAAATTCTGACTGGAACAGAGGTGCCTGAGTGCCCCAAAGATAAATAAAGATTTTTCTAAGCATTTAAGAGTAGTGGCTACACAATTTTCACAAGCTTATTTAACCCCAGAGCTGACAGTTTAATCACAAATCTGCAGTTTATCTGGTTTATGCTTTTTTTAATCTGACTTAATTATCTATATCATATAAAGTCTTCATGAAAAGAAAATAGATACCAATTTAAAAGCTGCACTCTGCCATCAAGACAAACTACCAGTCAACAGATTTTTAACTGATTAGGTGAAGAAATGAAGTGTATAAAGCAAATAATTTTACTAAGAGCAATGCAATTTAGTTGATTAAGTGATTAGAAAGATAAAAGAAAAATAAAACAATAGTGTTCAATTCCCTACCTTAATTCTACAGGAGGCTGCAGGGCATTCAAACTTATGGTACTTGTGGTATAAAGTAACCTCTTCAGTTTCACTAGACAAATAAATAAACAAGCTGTGAAATCAATATACAAGATACTTTTTTGTAGAAACACACTACATTGGTAAATATTTAGATAAGAAACAAGACAGACTGGAACGCATTTCTAATGCAAATTTATGGTTTCCAACAGCAGCTTCAGTTTCTAGTTTTTAGCAATTTTTTACTTTCTAATAGCAGCTTTAATGCTTATAAGCAACTTGTAATGAATCTTATCGAATATTTATGTAAAAAGCTACTTGTATGTGTGCATGCATTGTGCACTAGAGAAGCTTCTGAGGTTCAGTACATTATTCACACATCCTCCCTGAGGCTCTGAGTCAACTGGTTTCTACTTAGCTAATTAAGCAGCAGATGTGCCATGTAATGACTTAAAACAGAAACACTGCTTTATTTCCCCCGGCAAAGCATGGAAGAAGTACTGAAGGGGAAAACAAAACCATCTTTTTTAAATATTCCCTCTTGTCCTTTGAAGTGTGAGATGACTACTTATCAAAGAGACGAGAGGTCTTTCATAGAACCCAAGAATGGGTTGGGAGGAACCTTGAAAGTCACCCAGTGCCACCCCTGCCATGGCAGGGACATCTTCCACTGTCCCAGGCTGCTCCAAGCCCCAGTGTCCAGCCTGGCCTTGGGCACTGCCGGGGATCCAGGGGCAGCCACAGCAAATCTGGGCACCTGTGCCAGGGCCTCACCACTCTCACAGGGAGGAATTTCTTCCTAACATCCCATCTAACCTTGCCCTCTGTCAGTGTGAAGCCATTCCTCCCTGTCCTGTCTCTCCAAGCCCTTGTCCAAAGTCCCTCTCCAGCTGCCTCGCAGCCCTTTTAGGCAGTGGAAATGGCTCTAGGGTCTCCCCAGGCACCTTCTCTTCTCCAGGCTGAACAACCTCAATTCTCTCAGCCTTGCTGAAGACACCAGGTCTCCAAGAGCAGCAGAACCTCACAGACACACACAGAGCAGGAGGCCCAGCCCAGGCCCAGCCGTGCCCAGCACTCACCCCGGGGCCGGGCGGGTGCCGCGGCTCTGTCCCCGGCCGGTGCCGCAGTACTCCTCACCCACGTACACCTCCATGTTCCGGGCCTGGCTCACGATCCCCACCGACACCATCTCGGCGCCGGGCCGGCACTGCAGCCGCAGCTCGCAGGGCTCCTCTCCGCCCGCCCGCCGCTCCGCCAGCACGGCCTCGCTGCTGCGGGGGGGAAGCGAAACGCGTTGTCCCGCCAGCCCCGCTCCCGGCCCCCGTCCCGGTCCCGGGCGGGAGGAGTCCCCGCCGCCCCCCGCCCGCTGAGCCCGGCCCGGCCATGGGGGCGCTGACCAGCCGGCAGAACGCAGGGGTGGAGGAAGTGGATATCCCCGCTAATTCCGTCTACAGATATCCCCCGAAATCCGGTGAGCCCCCGGGGGGTCTCGCGTCCCGGTGCCGCCGGTGGGGAGGGAGAGAGGGGAGCGAGTCGGGCGGGCACCGGGCACGACCTTGCTCCGGGCGGGGGTGACCCTGCGCACCCCAAAGCAAACGCTGCCGCACAGGGGGGCACCCTAAAAATCTGGCTCTGGTGCGGGACACCCTGCGTGAGTGCGGCGCGGGAGGGATCGGGGTCACCCCTCTCCGGGCGCCCCTTTGCCAGTGCACCCCGCTTCCCAAACTTGGGTGAGTTGACGCGACTTTAATGACATTATTGTTATTATTATTTCTGTAGCCGTGGTCTGCGGCACCGGGCTCCGGAGGCGCTTTTTATAGCCGGTTACTCGGGTGCTGGCTGCTCGGGAAAATCCTGGGTTTAAATTCCCGGGAGGATGAGGGAGGCTGGGGTGGGAGGGATTGGAGGGGATCCCTCCTTCCCAGGGCTCTGCCCCATCGTAGCACCCCTGCTCCTGCCGTGGGGAGCCTTTCCCTTCCCGGCTCCTCTCCCTGCCTCGAGGCGTGCTGGTGATGATGCATCTCCCGCTCCTCAACCCGGCCCTGTCTCAAACCTTGTGCGTGACCTTGGAAAATCCGTCCCTCCCCTCTGAGCCTCACTTTTCCCTGCAAGGGCTGGGCCGAGCGGGTGTCCGAGGGGGGCACGCTGGGGAGGGAGGGATGATGGGGTCCAGCCCTTGGGTGGGCAGCGCTTCGGAGCCGCAAAAATACGGGCAGCGGTGAGTGATGCCCCGGAGCACCGTGCGTGCATGTGAGGAGATTGCACAGGATCCTTGCGGCACTAAATATTATTAATAGGTAACTATTTTGGTAGTTAATAGGATAAGGTAAACGCTCGGATCGTTAGCACTGTGACAAATTACTCGCTAATTACAACTAAAGAGCTCCTTAGCAAGAATTACAGCCAACACAAGCCCTGCTCATGTCCTGAAAAGCTGTGCTTGCCTTTTTTTTTTTTTTTTTTTTAAATTTAATCTAAAATAGGTTGCACAGCTGGCTGGAGATGGCTGATCCTTGACAGCCTGGCCTCCCGCAGGGCTCCCCCAGCTCTCCTTTTCACAGGGTTTCAAGGCCTCTGCCACTTTGATGCCAGGTGAGGCTGGACCAGCCCATCCATGAGATTGCCCTTTGTAGGGATAGTGTCTCCATGCATTACAAGTTTTTCCCTTGGGATCCCGTCTTATTTAGGGGCTCTTGAAATATCTGGGTACAAAAGGGTGGAGGGTGCAAGTGCACCCAGCACTTCCAAACTCATCTCAGCTGGCAGAGGTCACCAGGCTGATGCTTAGCTCCAGTTTTGGGGGAGAGCCCGGTGGTCCTGGCTGTGCTCAGCTGGCCTGGCCCCACTGCTGGGTCCTGGTGCTGCCAGGAGAGGGGCAGGAGGTGCCCAGGTGGCACAGCCATCTGCACTGGGACAAGGGCAGGCTGGTGGCCCTGGCAGATTAGGGCTGGTTTGCCTTTAATCCGAGTGGGATTTGCCTTCAGCGCTGCCGGAGCCGAGGGAGGACGTGCCGGGCAGCGGAGCCGATTCCTCTGTGCAGCAGCACTTCCCTCAAAACAGCCACTCTGGAAATGTGGTCCTGGAGGGGAATCTCATGGGACCTTGGGGCATTTCCCTGTCTCTGTGGATGTGGCTTTGGCTGCTGGGCTGCAGGTTCTCTCAGGATGGCCTGTGGGAATAGGGCAGCTGTGTCTTGTCCCAGTTTAGCATCTCCCCATCCCGGGGGTCCTACCCCTCCAGACAGGGTGTCAGTGGGATTAGTTAAACCATAATTTTTGAAACAAAGGCTGAGATTTACTTCAGTGGCTGCCACTGGGGGGAGAACCAGCAGGGGCTGCAGATGGAGCCCACTGCTGGGCTACTGGGATGGCTTTTGGGGCAAGTCTCCAGCTTTCAGCCCCTGTCTCCAGCTGAGGTCAGCACCGAGCTCCCCTGGGGCACACGGGGCTGTGAGCAGGGCCCTGGCTGGCCCAGGAGCACAGGGATTAATCCAGCAGTGACACCCCCAGTCCTGGGGGCACAACCCCAGGTGGTGGCAGAGCCATGGCGGGCGAGGGCTGACACAGCAGGGAGGACAGGGTTTGGCATCAGCCCCGGCTGCCGCTGGCTCTGGCTGGCCACTTCAGAGCACGGAATTAAATAATGGGCTGGCCAGGGGCAGAAGCACCCAGAGCCTTCAACCAGCCCATCACAGCACCCTGTGTTGGCACCTGTGGCCACAGGGTGTTACTGTGCCAGCTCTGGGCCATGGCCACCCTTCTGGGCTGACCACAGGCTGTGCAAACCTGGGGCTTCCCTCACCAGGAGTGTGTGGATGAGCTGGGAATGAGCCTTTCTGGTTTTGCAGCTTTGGAGAGCCAGAGGCTGCAGTACCAGAGCCCAGCAGGGCAGTGATGACTTGGGGCACGGTGCAGAACGGGTCACTGCACACCACAGCCACGGGCACAGCACACACGAAGGTTCTCACCCTTCCCTGTCACCTGAACAAGGTGGCATCGCTGGCATTCATGGGGAAAAGGAGCTGACAGCTGGTGCAGATGTGTCCCGTGTGCCAGCAGATGTGCAGGACACAAAGGCTTTTTTTTTGCTGGGAACCTCAGGCAATTTGGGTTTATTCCTTCTTTCCAGCAGCTCCCTTCCCGAGATGTGGCTGTCCTTGACAGGCTCTACTTCCCCAGGAGTGGGCGTTGGATTTACAGTCAGCTCATAACAAGGTGGCTGTGGCTGGGAAGGAGCTCCCCTGCTCTGCCCCCAGCCATGTCCAGGGAGTCACTGACCCCCTCCTGCCAGGCTTTCCTGTGCTGGTGCCTCCCTGGAAAAGCCTGGCACGACTCAAGCCTCTTGTTTAACAGCAAGGAGGATCTTTCCCGGGAGGGAGCACAGAGCTGGTTCTGCCTGTTGTCAAGAGGGAGTTGAAGCCTCTGGGGGATGTGCTGGGAGCCTGCAGCACCCAGGGATGCTCCCAACCCGTGGCAGAGACTGGGTGATGGCAGCGTGGTCCTCACCTGCTCTGCCCATCCTGTGGAAGCCCCCAGCATGCACAAAACTGTGGCTGGGCCAATCACAGGGAGCCTGTGCTCAATTTTTCAGCTCTTTCTCAGTGCTGGGCTGGCTTTTCTCCATGCTTAAATGTAATTTTTTTGCCGTCTCCTGCTCTTGCTCCAAGTTGGTGTCAGGAGAAGCTCTGCATGGCCCCATTCTCCCCTGGCTGTGCTGTTGCAGGCAGCTCTGAAGGCACTTTGCTCTTGGGGCTTTTTTTTCCACGTGGCCGAGTCCTTCCAGGCGAGCTGCCTATAAATTATGTACGTGGAAAATGGGACCTGAAAGCAGCAGGCATCAATAATTGATGGTCGACGTTTGCTAACGGGCTGGCTGCATCTGGGCATCTCTGCACCACAGAGCCTGGGGGCAGAGCTGTGGGACCCCACTCATCCCTCCTGGCCCACAGTTAAATCCCCCCTACTCCTCCCTTTGGGCTTTGGGCTCCATTTTGGGTTTAAGTGCAGTATTAAAGCCTGATCCAGCCTTGGACAGTCCCTGTTGGAAGCTGATTTCAAGCTCTGACTTCAATTCCCACAAGCAGAGCTGCAGCCTTGGCTTAAGCTCCTTTACCTGTGATCCCCAAATGTTTGGTTTTGGGTTTCCCCTGGAGGGTGCAGATGGATCTGTGCTGGTGGGTTTGGGGTTTTTATAAGCTAAACCCTGTCCCTGTGGCTGTCAGGATGCAGGACACTGTGTTCATGTCTGACTGACTCCTGGTGCTTCTGCTCACCCCTTGCTGCTGCCCCATCCCTGTTCACCTTTCCCTTTCCCTTTTTTTCCACCTCAAGTTCCAACCCTCCTGCCTGGCCAGTTTCTGTGCCACAATATGCTTTCCCCACACAGCCCAGATCTCTCAGACAAGGAGCAGGCACCAGCTGGCTCCTGGGAGCTGGGAGGAAATTCTCCTCTAGTGGAGAAGTGCCTGACCTGGGGGCTGCTCCCAGCTCGGGGCCAGGACATTCCGGTGCTTTGGCTCTGCGAGGGAAGAAGGGACGGACCCTGGTCATTGCCCAGAGTTCATCAGGGCAGTGTGGAGCACTCTGCAGGGCAGGTGCTGACCTTATGGAGGGCCTACAGGCCCCCCAAAATCCTGCCTCCCCTTCCTGGGGAAGGCTGCAGGCTGAGAACTGACTGAACTCAGCTCAGCTGATGTGGCCAGTGTGGGCAGTGTCTGGCTGAGGACACGCTGCCCTGGGTGGCACACGAGCTCTGTGACATCAGGCTCTGGGCAGGAGCAGCCCTGCCCGTTTTGGGGGTGTGTGGCAGGTCCATGCTGCCCTTCCTGGCAGCATCCCTGGGGATGTGGGAGCCAGCCTGGCTCCCCGGGGCTCGCAGGGTTCTCTGGCAGGGCAGGCTGTGCCCCTGCCTCTCCTGCCTCCTCGGGGAACGGGCTGGTGTTTGTGGGCAGAATTAGCTCTGCTCTGCTGCCCCAGGAGCCGTCTCCTCCTCCTCACGGACCAGGATCCCTCTGCTCCTGCTGAAGGTCAGGGTGACCTTGGGTGGCTCAGGCCATTCTGGGGCTTACAGGGATTTCCCAGACAGGGAAAGGGGAGCAGGCACAGTTAAATCCCAGGGACCCCTGCCCCAGCCTCTCCCCATCCCGGCTCCGGTGGGGAGAGCAGGCAGCGATTGTGGCTTCTTGGCAGCCTCAGCCTGCCTGGGGGCTCTCAGCATGTGAGCTCAACCAGAAAGGCTCCCAGCAAGGTGACCCTGGGGACAAAGCCACCTCCGAGCCGTCGGTGCGGTGCCGCTCCATCGCCCGCTCCTCCCGCGCCGCTCAGCTCGCTCTGTTCTCCTTTCAGGGAGCTACTTTGCCAACCACTTCATCATGGGCGGGGAGAAGTTCGACTCCACGCACCCCGAGGGGTACCTGTTCGGCGAGAACAGCGACCTGAACTTCCTGGGGAGCCGGCCCGTGGTGGTGGGTACCGGGGGGAGCGGGCTGGGCTCCGGGCACGGGCAGCCCCTTCCCAGGGCGGCGCCGGCTCTGCGTGCCATGGGCTGGGCGGGACAGGGCTGCTGGCTGACCCCTGCAGCGGGCTCAGTGCATTCTCTGACGGTTCATACAAGGGTTGGGTCCTGCTGCAGCCTGTCCTCTATCCAGGACTAACGGTGAAGGGGAGCTGGGCTGATTTAATCCGACTTCTTGCTCATTCCCTCTCCAAGAGCTGCATTTTCTCTTGCCTTCCCCATCTCATGCAGCAGCCATATCCCAGACAGTAGGGCATAACACAGAGGTGCTGCTGTGGTTCAGGGTAGTAGAGCAGCTTGGACAGAAACAGATGAAATTAGTCCCCAAGCTCTAGCAAGAAAGGGGAAGAAATAAAATAAAAGTAAAAAGGCAGAGGTAGGTTGGGACTGGGGATGGCATGGATGGGTTTTGCAGCGCTGGGTGCTGCCAGCTCCAGCTGGTCTCAGGGCACAAGGGGACTTGGCTGGAGATGGTTTTTGTGCTTGCTGCCTTTGGAAAGGGGGGAAATGAGAGCAGGGGTTCAGCCTGGGAGTGATGTCCCCCTCTCATCCAGGTGCCTCTCAGCAGTGGGACAACTCACCAGTACTGGCTGGAGGAGTTTGGGGGTCAAGTATTCAAAAGATTCAGGGTGAGGACTTAAAAGTCACCAGAGCTTTCCTGTTAAGTCGAGATAAACTTGCCTGGTGCTTTGGCCCAGCTTTCAAGCGTTGCCTGCTGCCAGCAAGGTTCCTGTTTCCTCCTTGGAATTGGCTTTGGTAGTGTTTTGGCAGCATCATGTGGTCCTTCAGAAGGGAAATGTCCAGCCCTGGTCTGTGCCAGAGCAGGGATCTTGGCAGAGCCAAGGTCAGGGGCCCATGAACACTAGGTGGGCAAAGGCAGTGCCTTTCTCTGCTCTTCTCTCCATCCTCTGTGCCTCCCCAGAAAATGAGAAGTCAGCACTCAGGGCCTTTTCCATAAGCAAGTGTTGAGAAATCCTCTTGATTACAGTAAAAGCCTCTAAACTGCCCAGTGAGCAGTTCCCATGTCAGCAGCCCTGACAGCAGAGCAGCAGGGAAGGCAAAGGAACAGCTTGGAAACAGCAGAGAGAATTAATATAGCATCACGAGCTAAATTGTCCTGCTCAGGTTTAATTACCGATGGCTCTGGGCTCAGAGCTGTGACCAAGATCCCTCCTCCCTGGGGAGCAGGCAAGCTCTGGGGCTGGACTTTTGGGTCAGGCCAGTTTTGGGGGCTCAGGGAGGAGCTGGGGAGGATCTGTGTTGGTTCTGGTCCAAGCCTGTGTCCAGGCAACACTTTGGGCCTCTCTGAAGCTGCCTCCAAGTCCTGTCCTGATGCTTCTTGGCTGTGATGCTTTTGCTTTCTGGCCTTCTGTGAGAGCCCTGGTTGGGCTGGAAACAATAAAGACAGACACTGGGGGGTTAATTTTTGGTTCCTTGGGGATCAAGGGCCAGGAGATCTTGGAAGAATTATGTCCCAAGTCCTCTGTGAGCAGAGCACTTTGTCTGAGCTATGAACAGCGCTGCTGCCACAGGGATGTGCAGGGCAGCCAGAGGCTGTGCAGGTTCTCCCCTCCATGGATACATGATAATCTGGATTTTCCAGCTGGGAACAGGTTCCCAAGGGGCTGGGAAGGGCGTTGCAGGTTGAAGTAGCTGCTACCATGCAGGGGCTGAGGAGCAGAGAAGCTGCTGCAGGCACTCAGAGAGCACAGGGGAAGCCAGGAACTGTTGAAATGTGCCACCGGGTTTCCCTGCCCACGCAAAGCTGCTGGGGTTTGCTTGTAGAAAAACCCAAAGACAGACTTTTGAGGGTGGTTTTTATTTCACTTTAACAGAAGGCGGCCTGCACCAAATGTTGCTATAGGCACGTGGATGGCATTCTTAACTTCACCGCACCTGTTACCCATTTTTTTCTGTTGTGTTTCAGCTTGATTTAAAGTGAGGAGATGCAGAACGTCCTCTGAATAGCCCCTTTCTGATGTGCAAAATCCGGCTTGTAAAATTTAATTAAAAAAAAAAAAAAGAATCCCTCCACCCCCAAAAAGTGCTTTTCACACGTGGGAGTGAAAGAGCCTGAAGTGGTTTCTGCAGCACAAAATTTGCCTGTGGCACTTCCCCATCCTGCCAGGCCCAACGGCCCCTGTGGGTGGCACCCAGGGGACCTGGCTGTCCTTGCCCTCCTCTGTCACCCACCCCTGGCTGCTGCAGCAGAGGGGGGTGCACCCATGGGTGCATTCCCTGCCGGGGCTGGCTTGGGTATGGTTTGACTGGGTGAGGTGCAAACGAGCAATTTTGGATGACTGTGTTAGTTTGAATAACAGGGGATGTATCACGACATGGCACAGCATGTCATGACATGGCTTAGCTTCAGCCTGGAGCATGTTCTCACTCTCTCCCCTCCAGCTGCAATGGGTGACTCTGCAAGTGCTCGATTCTGCAGGTGCACGTTTAGTGACTCATTAAAAAGTTCGTTAGCAGCAGTTTAATGACTCTGCTGCCCTTTTCCCCGGTGAGACCCAGTTCCACAGTGCTGGGAATTCATCTCCAAAGTCTCTGGTGCCATCAGGCACGCTGTGTCCAGCCTAGGCTTTGATCTGCCTTCAGTGGCACCACTAAAGTGGTGGGATCAGAGCTGTGCCTGCTCTGAGGGGTTCTGCCAGCTGCCTGTCCCATCCTGTCCCTCTGAGCCCAGCACGGGTCCCCCAGTGCCATCCATCCTGCTCTGCAGGGCTTTGGGGACAGGAAAGGTGATGATGGCTTTGAGGACAGGTTAGGTGATGATGGTTGTCCCCTGTGACAGCACCAGAGACATGGGAAACGGGCATCTGGCTCCCTGCAGGGCATCCCCAATCTGCAATTCAGCCTTGTCCCCTTGGGGTGCAGTGGGTGCCTCGGTGAGGGACAATGGGACACTATTCCCTCTGCAGGGGCAGCAGTTGAGGCTCTTTGACCATCTGCCGTCCCTGATGGCACCTGACACCCTCTGGCTGTCCCCTGGCTCATGGTGGCAGCTTGCCAGTGAGCTGGGCCTTAATCAGAGCTGGTCCCTTCTGGAGCTAAACCTACCTGGGAGATGGAGAGGGGGGAGATGGGTCCTGTATCGCTTCCCCACTGCCCTAAGTCTCCTTTGGGTGACTGCTGTGTCCCCTGGGTGCCACCATGTCCCCTCTGCCCAGGGAGCCCTGTAGCCCCTGTCAAGTGGACAGAAAGGACTGGGAAGGACAATGTCACCTTGGAGGAGGGATCTGCTGCCTGCCTGCTCCTGCCCAGACACCCTGCTGGCTCTCTGCTCTGGGCACAGGGCTGGCAGGGATCCCACCACCCAAATCCCATCCACCACAGGGAGGAAACAGGGATTCTTGTGCCTGTTTTTTCCCAGCTGGTGGGCAGGGAGGGAGCTTCAGCCTCTCTCTCCCCAGCCTCATCCAGCAGCATAAAAATCCATCAGCAGCCCCCTGCCCTGTGCCTCCAGCCAAAGGGATGAGGAGCAGCCCCTCTGTGTGTCCCCTCCCCAGTGAAGCTGTCCGTGCTGTCCTGGGTTTGCTCTTTGTGGAGGGATGTCCCTGTCATTGTGCTGCCTGCTACCCAAATGCCAGCAGGAGCTGCAGGTGCTCAGCACCCATCAGGATGCCCAGGCCACCCCAATTCCCTCTGTAGGTGTTGGGTTTGGGTCACTGGGGGTCCACAGGCACCGTAGCCCCCCGTGTGCGTGTGCCTTCACCGGTGTCTCTCTCGTCCTAGTTCCCTTACGCTGCTCCACCTCCTCAGGAACCCGTGAAGACCCTCAGGAGCTTGATCAACATCCGCAAGGACACCCTGCGCCTCGTCAAGTGAGTCTGGGCACCGGGCCCTGAGCCCGGACAGGGAGGGTCCTGCTGGCTGGGCGGGGTGCCCCAGGGGGGCTGGGCATGGGCTGAGATC
>JANRMJ010000114.1:3988850-4003647 GCA_025584955.1 Alethe diademata | reverse complement strand
TTGGGAAGGAATTGTTCCCTGGGAGGGTGGGCAGGCCCTGGCACAGGTGCCCAGATTTGCTGTGGCTGCCCCTGGATTTCTGAAGAGCCCAAGGCCAGGCTGAACTGGGTTTGGAACAACCTGGGATAGTGGAAGGTGTCCCTGCCCCTGGCAAGGGTGGAATGAGATGAGCTTTAAGGTTCCTTCCAATCCAAACCATCCCATGGTTCTGTGTGTTCACCTCAGACATTACTTGTGTAGCCTTGAAGGTAAAATTATGTTCCCTGTCTCGATTTGTTTTCATGTCAGGCTCACAACCTGCAGAAGCTCCTCATTCATGTAACGCCTTTATCCTGCATGTTTCTCCCAGAAATTGTTACTTGTACTGTTTAAACATAAAATTGTCTTGTTCTGTTCTTTTTAGATTCCTTGGGCTTCTGCCAGTTATTTTTACAGTGTCCACTGGAATGCTGCCTGCAGAGGAATCGCCTCAGAAGTGATCCTGTGCCTGAGCAGACAATACAATTAATGGCAAGGAAAATAGAAATGCCAGATCTCAGGAAAAACGCTTGGGAGCAGCACAGCCTCATTCTGAATAGTTCTGATTGCATCTCAGAGGATGAGTATGTTACTGGATTGATCCTAGAGTTTTCCCTAAGTGCTATTTTTGATTATTGTATCTACACAATGTATAAAAAATATTCCCAGTGGTGATTTTTGGAAGCCAGGCAGTTACACAGACGCCAGGCTTGTTGGGAGCTCACAGCCACCATCCCCTGCAGAATTAACCTCAAAACTCACAGCATTCCTACCCTGTCACTGAAAATCTGTATAAATTGTCTGAAACACTACGGCTGGAAATAATTTGAGTTGCAATTGCTTTTCATTTCAGATTATTTCACAGATTGCCTTAAAAATTTAACTGAAAACTTGCTTTTATTTTTCTTTTTTTTTTCTTTTTCCTTGTGGCATCATTAGAAAAGAAAAAAAAATGTGCATCTGTTTGATTGCCATGGTTTACTCTGTTGTTTGTTTTCTTAGTGAGCAGATCATGAACTTGCTGGCCACTGCTTTGGAAAATCCAGAGAGGCCAAACGAGGAGGACACGGAGCAAAAGGTAGCACTGCTGGGCTTCAGGGCACAGCTTTGGGTGCTGCTAATGTGTTCTTTTCAAACAGCACTTCAAAATTCAAGAAAATTCAACGTGTTTGCTTGTTCTCTTCCTTCCTGGTGGCCCGGGGCAGGAGGCAGCTCGAGCCATCTGTGCAGCCAGTGCTGTCCATCAGGCTGACCAGGCGTGCAGGAGAGTCATCTCTCAGGCAATGCAGGATGCCAAAGGTACCTCTTCTACCTGTCCTACCAATCCTAGCTGCTAACTGGCAATGGAAAACACTCCCTGAACTTCCCTTGGGGTAAAGGAATCCTATCCCAGCAGGGGAGCCTGAGGCAACACCTTCACAGCTCTGGTCAGTGTTGTTGGTAAAGTTTGTAGATTTCAAAAACAGTGTAATATTTATTTACTGTATTAAATACAGCTTGAATAAATCCATTTAGTACAGAGCAGCATTTTAGAGGATTTTAATACTGTTTTGGGACATGTCAATAGTGTCCTTAACAGAAAAGCTCAGCTCTTGCCTGTGTTCAGGCTTCTCTCTGTGACCAGGGGCAGGAGGGAGCAGCTGGAGCTGTGCCAGGGGACGTTCAGGTTGGATTTTAGGGAAAGGTTCTGGCACTGCCCAGGGTCCCCAGGGAATGGGCACAGCCCCAGAGCTCCAGGAGTTTGGACAGCACTGCCAGGGATGCCTAGGGTGGGATTTTTGGGGTGTCTGTGCAGGGACAGGAGCTGGGCTGGATAATCCTGTGGGTCCCTTCCAAGTTAGGATATCCTGTAGTTCTGTGATTTTTTCTGTAAGCATGAAGTTAAAAGTTCAGCTTTGATTTTCTTCTAGGTAAAAACGTTCTCCCAAGTGAGATGAAGAGCCTGGCAGAAGAACTGAACAAACTGAAAGCAGAATTTTTGGAAGACTTAAGGCAAGGAAAGACTTTGAAAACCCAATATTCTGACCATGCCACAAGTGTCATTTCTTCATTCCAACATGAGGCAACCAATGTAGTAAAAAAATATATTTTAAAATAATGACATAGAGAATACACTGGGTGTTTAGGACTCCAAAGTGTTTCAAATACAGTCTCTGAGCACTCTGCTGACAGATCTGAGGTGCAGCTCCCTGCTCTGGAGCCCCTGTGCCTCCTCTCCCATGATATGGAAGAGAAACAATTTAATCAAGTCTAACCAAGCTGTTCTTGGCTGTGGAGATCAAGCCAAGAGCAAACCATCCTGAGACTTAAATTTCACAGGATCAGAAAGAGTTAACCCAGGGGGAACACTTGGGAAATCTCCAGCTCCAGCCATGAAAGGATATGCAATTAAGAACTGACATGAGACCTAATTAGAAAGTGTTATTTTATTCATATCTTACAAAAGCAAAGCTTCACAACATGAACTACATGAGATAGAATTATTTCAGAATTAACCTTGTCATCTCAAAAACGTTCACTAACATTAAAATTTATTTTACAATTCTAACAGCTTTTGTTTTTGCATAAAATCTGCTCTTTACACTGAAATACATATTATTAACAAAGTAGGTACTTACAAGCACATACACAAAGATTGCTCAATGAAAAATGCTTTAGCAGGAGAGAGATTTCCTGCACCAGAACATCCATTTGCTTTTCAAAGAAGCTTAAAATTAGTAGAAAACTTGCCAGTGAAGACTTCTAAATTACATTCCCTTTGTCAAAAATAAACAAAAAACAAACCCCTAAAATGTCCTGGAACAAAACAAACATTAACAGATTATTTGGCTGGAAAACACTGCTGGAAAGTGTCTCCCAGCTCTGAGTTTTATATTAAAATGCCAATCAACATTTTATGTCTAAATCCTCTCAATCTAAATATGTGTCTGTAAAAAAACAACTATTTTTCCTATTGCCTCCTTCACAGATGAAATATTAACTGAGATAATGAAGCTGTTCAAATATTTGAATGTTCATTTGAATATTCAGTCTCCAAACAGTAAATGGGTATTAAGAGTGCTGTAAATAGTGCATGTTAGAAATGTCCACAAGACTATAAAACAAGCTGTGACCATAAAAACAAAACCCTCACAAAGTTCATGTTTACAACTACGGAATTTAACAGAACCCAGCTATGGAAACATTCCATCTCCTTCCTAAACCTCCATTAGTAACAGTTAAAATGCTAACCGCTCATTACCTTATAAGGATTTGGGTTTAAAAAAAAAAAAAAAAAAAATGGAGCAGTGTAGCACATGGAGGACTCAATATGAAAAGTTCTTTTAACTGAGGATTCAATGCCAGAACCCTGGCCAAGTCTCCCTCACTGACTCTGGATAAGACCTGCTTCTGCAAGGGATCATACTTGGAATTTGCCAGTACCAACTCTGGTCTTTAAATTATAGTCAATAGCAGGTATAAATCAGGAAAATAGGAAAATACACCTTCCAAAGCTCCTCAGTTGACAGAAGGTGACAATGATGTCAGGGCATTGTTTGGCACAACTGAACACACGGTGGGACCATGGAACACAATCCTAGTCCTGGGAAGGACCCAGGGATCCATGCCAGGGATCTGGGATGAGCACCAAAGCTGCTGCTGCCCAAGAACCCCCCTGCAACGAGGAGTTTGCTCAAGGAAACAGGAAAAGAGTTTTTTCATTCATCTTTCATTCCTCAACCATTCATGGATTTCATCTTTCATTCCTCAACCATTCATGGATGCCCCAATCTTTCCCTCAGTTACTCAAGAGCAGAACCCAGGCAGCAGCAGAAAATCCTTCCAAACAACGATTTGCAAGGCTTGGAGACAGATTTTTTTCATACTGAGTTCTGTTAAGAACATTCCCCACAGCAGGATCCCCTTTCCCATGAGATCCTGCAGGCTTCCTCTTGCTCCCAACTCCTCCATTAGTGACCTATCCTTAATTTTGTTCAAGCATCGTGGTTCAGGAGCCATTTCTCTAAATCACCAAATCATGACACAAAGAAAAGCCTCTAACAATGTTAACACTGCCAACAGAAGCCCCAGTGGGTCAGAAACCACATCTGTGCAGATGGAAATTACTCTCCCTATGAGACCAGGAGGGAAAAAACCACAAACCAAGGAGAACTTGGCTGCTGTGATCACTCAGTGCTGCCAGGTGCTCCCTGCAGCAGCAGCATTGCACAAGTTTCCTTGGAAATGCCAGAGCTCAGGAATAGGAGACTGCACCATCTGTCAAAAAGGCAAGGAAAACCACTTCCATCAATTACTACCTGTAAAGTCTTCAAGAGGAATGTCTCTTATCCTAACACTATATTTGAGCCAAATTTAAATTGTGGAATTGTTCAATGTGTGATCCGAAGAGAGCCACCCTTTCTGCCCTCTTTGAGTGGAAAAAAATTTGATTCTAAAACCTCTCCAGGAACTTTTAACTGGATTCCAGTTCAATCAGCTTTTAAATAAAATAAAAGATGCAGCTCTTAAAATAAAGGATGTTTACACACACAGACTTGCAGTTTTACTTATAAAATAAATCTAGAAAGTATAAACAATGAAATATTTTGGAATTACAGAGTGTCCTGATGAGAAATGGAAATTACATTCTGTGTTACAAATCCAGCAAAACAAATTCTGAACCATAAATAAAAATGAAAACAATTTTTAAGAGTGACAGTGTTATTGTTCATCTTCACTACACTGGAACCACTTCAGTGGCAGATTTCTGACCTCATTACTACAAGACTACACAGCCAAGAACCCAGTTCCTCAAGCATAGAAATTCAACAGTAGGTCAGCCAGGTAGACAGAAACATTCCTGGTATCCAAATTTCTATTTAATTAAAGTCAAAATTACTTCTACAGCTGAAATTCCTCCACAGGTGGTTTTCCTGCACTGATCTCACCCTGATCACTGTTTTTCTATTGGCTTCAGGAAATTTTAGCTCTCATAACAATATAAATTTGAATAAGCCAAACATTTGCTATTCAGATTCCAACCTCTCCTTGTGGAACATTAATAAAATCATCTTGCTTTTAACAAAATATGGTTTGCTGATAGGAAAAGGGGAATACAGGAAAGGAAATTAAAGGAAAGCTTTAATTTGTCTCAAGTAGGACAAACCAAGGTAAAAGTGCATGTCTAAATATGGGAGAAGTAACAGTTCTTCCTTTATTTTTAACGTCTCAAACTCTTATCTAGCACATAAAGATATTATTAATTTCAATTAGATGTTTTATTCAGGTTTATGTTAAAGTGCCTGTCCTTTAGCCTGAGGGCTTCTAAAGATGAGTGTACACTATGAAACAAAACAACTTCAGTTACCATTTGCCACCTACAATTCCTAAAAACAACTTCAGTGTAGTCAGCCAGTTTTCCTTTGCATCCTACATGGAGCCCAGAAAAAGGCAGAGGTTCTTCCCCTTATTCCCAGCACACCCAAAGGACATCAAACCTGGGAGAGGGGACAAACCAGGCCTCCAAGGCAGCTGGAATTTACAATAAACTGGATTATACAACTCTCAAAAATACAGGCAACTTAGCTGAAGCCTGGCCCAACATAAAACTGAACAAAGGAGTTTTAATTTGTAAACTTCTTGTTAGTTTCTATCAGAACTTCTATCAGCAGGACAGAAGTCTAATTGTGCAAATCTTAAATATCTGTACAACTCAGGTTAAGGCAGTTAGAATCTCACAGAATATATACTAGTTCTACAGGCTCTTCCTTATGTCTCTTAAGAATTCCCTCCTCTGAAAAACAATGGCATGTAAAAGTTTGTAGAGTGTAGGTAAAATAAGGTATCTTTTATTTCTGTAACACATGAATGACAGGCTTTTAGCTCCTTTTTTTTTCCTACCATAGTTTTATTCACAATAAAACTCTTATCTTCTAGTTTTGTGCTAATAGTTAAATTAGTGTTTAAGTCCTAGCATGAAAAGTTTAGACTACATTAAACAAAAATGTATTAATCATCAGACAAAAGCAACTTTTACATCAAATTGAATTTGTATGTGAAAAATGCTTCTGTTTGTTTGAGTAGCCAAGTTTTGAAGGATTTCTCCAAAGTCATAGAATAGTTGGGGTTGGAAGGGACCTTAAAGGAGGGACACCTTCCACTGTCCCAGGCTGCTCCAAGCCCCAGTGTCCAACCTGGCCTTGGGCACTGCCAGGGATCCAGGGGCAGCCACAGCTGCTCTGGGCACTCTGTGCCCACCCTCACAGGGAATAATTCCTGCCCAATATCCATCTCACCCTGCCCTCTGCCACCATGAAGCCATTTCCCCTTCTCCTGTCTCTACATAATATGTCATTTCATTGACCTTTTGTATTTTATGGATAATACATCTTATCTTGTCCAGTAAACAATCAGGGAATTATATCCTATGGTTCAGGACACACGCTCTGCTCCTTGCAGAATATTTATTGGGATTAAGTACAAGCAACTTAAATTTAGCAACCACAGCATGTAAATGCATTCCAACCCTTACAGCACTCTTGGCTTTTTTTGAAAGGCTACATATAAAACAGCAACTGAAACTGATACAAAATTTTCCTGGCAAGTTTTTACAAGAACATGGAAATCAATTTGCCTCCTTTGTCGAATTCATTAATGTGAAGATTCCCTATGGGAATGTGCAAGCTTTCCATCAGCAAGTATGAAAAATAGACTGTAATATGTTAAAAAACTAAACGAAAGCACGTTCGCAGTCAATGTTGATTATGTTGGCCTCTTGCAAAGTGGCAAGCGAAGTCGTACTTGTTTTTACACTTACACCCACAAATGTTACACTGGAAAGGATTTTCAAATCCATGGCACCCCATGTGGATGGTGTAAAGGATATTGTCTGCAAAGTACATGTCACAGTGTGGGCAGTGGTGCAGGAGCTGAGGGTCCTGCACGGGCAGGGTTGGAGCTGGGGTGCTGGGCTGGCTGTTGCTGATGCTGGGGGTGCTGGTGTGGGCACTGCGGTCGCTGCTGGGCCCTGCCACGGGGCTGTAGTTCCTTTGATTGTGTGTGGGCCGGGAGTCAGGGCTGGTGGGAGAGGAATTCTGAGGAATATTTGCTGACACAGCTGAAACTACTGCAGGTGCAGCAGGCTGCTGTATCATGAAAGGCTTTTCGTCTTGACAGGAAACGACGTCAGGAGAGGCTGGATTTTGGTTTTCAGGTGGCAAGCTGGACAGCTGCCCTGCTAAGGTGGAGAGCTGGTTTAAAGGATTATCCACCATGAGGTCCTGTGGATCCCTCGGCAAGCCACCGCTCTGAGTGGTTTTTGTCATGCTCTCGTACGCCTCAGTCTGGATATTGGGGATTTCATGGGTGAAATCGTTAAGGTAGTCTGGCTTCTGCACCACCATGGAAGGCGGACTCAGATTAATTAATGCTCTTCTGCTGTACCCCAAATTGCTGGTCTTCTTCTGCAGAACCCCCCACATCTTCTTGCTGCTCAGGGAAGTCCTGGTGCCCTTGATGGGCACCATCTTGTGCTTGCGCCGGCGGTGGTGGGACAGGTTGCTGCGGTCGCTGCAGCGGAAGGAGCACAGCTCACACTTGTAGGGCTTCTCCCCGGTGTGGGAGCGCATGTGAGCCTCCAGGTGACGCTCGTAGGCCGAGGCAAAGGGACACAGGTGGCACCTGTGCGGCTTCTCCCCTGCAAAAGCAGAACAGATTAGCCCACAGCACCTCGGAGCGCCTGGAAAAGGCTCTGTGGAGCACAGAGAGGCTCGCTGTGAGCTGCTCTCAGACCTCGAGCTCAGCTGGGTGCCCTGGCAGAGTGGGGAACGCTGGGACAGCTCTGCCTCACCCTAGGGATCATCAGCACGTGGAAAAATCCTGAGTGGGATTAGCATAACACACAACCTGCCTGGGAATTGCAGCAACAATGCCAAGGACTGAATGCAGTGATGTTTGTGTGGCGCCCTCAACGGGATCCAACCTCTCCCTCAGCCATGGGGTGTGCAGGGGACACAGGAATGGCCCTGCCACCAAAATGTTACTGCTCTTCATGGTAACTCTCTAAACACTGAGGGAGGAGATCCTTCTGGGACCTTCCAACCATCCCTACTCCTGAACATCCTGGAACTACCACCTAAGTAACCCATACACACAGGCAGCCACTCAAGAACTGAGCTTTGAGAAAGCATCCTGTGGCTAAAGAGTTACAAAAACAAAAGCCAGGTATTCCTGGAGAGCTGTGTGCTCTTCCCAGTGGGAGATGGGATGATGATCAGGGAGACCATCATCTCCTTTGCACATGCAGAACTGTGCTCCTCTATTAAACAAAATTTATAGATACTCACATTAACTTTTAAAAAACTACTCAGAAAACTTTGTAACATAATAAGAGGCCAACACATTTGTAATACAGCACTTTAAGACTTCTGATTTTCCCTTGACAGACTGATCTTCTTGGAGTTACAGATCTGGGTCTGCAATGTCAGAAGTGCCTAAAGGATCTAGTATGTGTTCAGGTGCTGAAATGAAAGACCATCTTACTCTTCATATCTAGAGTGCCAGCTCAATTTCTAAATCTCTGTCATGTGACTGATGAGCATTTCACAGTTTGGAATCATAGTCTGGGATACCAAATAGATTTCTTTTATTCCCCCTACATCACTAGCTCTCCAAGAGGAAAGAAATCAATTTTTGTTTTACCTCTAAGTACCCTCTTTGCACCAATGATTTCTCCATGAGCATCCCCCTGTACTCATATATATACACATAGGGATGAGTACAGATCTGGAGACTTGGTAAAATGGTATGAGAAGATCGACAAACTCCCTGCATTCACACAGAATTTGCCAATCTGGTTTCATTCTAAACTGGTTACACAGAGATAACTACTCATTATCTGCTGTTAGACTCAGCATGAAGCCAATCCTGCAGTAGGCTGCACTTAATAATAAGAATAATGGTTGCATGATCATGCCTGGGTCACAATTCCTTTGGCAGATGTCCAGGATGCTGTACCTGTTTATTTACACTGCTCTGAGGCTATGAGTCAGCTGCCACTTCCCTATTTTAATGCTGACTCATCTGAGCCTTTACAGCACAAGCAATCCATCTCCTGGCCCTCTGCCAGCCTTCCAAGCAAAAGGACACTCAGGCCTTGGATCTTCTTCCCTGGAGTGAAAAACCAAAACAAACCAAACCAGGAAAACCAAACCAAACCAGGAAAATCAAACCAAACCAGGAAAATCAAACCAAAATAACTCTTTTCTTGTTCTGGAAGACAAGAGAAGAATTTACCAGGTCTTCAGAATCTGAACCTCAGCACTCTCTGATTTCTGGTTGGTTGCCATTTCCTGGAACCCCATTATGCCCTGCTGGAACAATACAACACTGCAGGGCCAGTGCAAGGAGTTCCACCTTCCCCAAAATCCACCCAGGCAGCTACTGTGTGGAAGAAATGAGTCCCAGCAAAGTGAGAATCTGACTAACTGTACCTGAAGAGAGCTCCAATTACATCCCAGTTCCAACAGGTGAGTCCCAAAATGCCACCTACCCAAGACCACTGAAAAGAGACACTTGGAAATTTTGGGACAGTCCACACCAGACTGGAAACCTGTAAAAATTTTCATTCTTTGCAGAACACAATTTTTTTCTGCTCTGCTTAATGTCTTCTGAAGTCTTCTGTAATGCTGTGATACACTTGTCAGACTTCACAAGCACCTATTTTTTTGTTTTCTCTCATTTGCCATGAAGTTGGAACTTTCAGAACAGTTTAGGATACTCTAACCTTTATAAGAGTTTTGCTTTTCAGGTTTATACATCTGACAGTGGGAAATGCTCCTTAACAAGCCATGGGTGATAATTTTCCTTTTCATTATTTGTATCAGTCACTTACTTGACGGTATAATCCTCACATTTGAATATTCTACCAATAACTTTATCCTTATTACTATGCTTTGTACTTCATAATCTAGAATGTTGTGCAGAACAGGAATATTTTCATGGCTAAACAACAGAGGAAGAAGAGGCCCTATAAAACTCTGTGTAGGAACATGTACATTTGTCACTTTTCTCATCAGCACAGAAAAACTAAAAGCTATTTTTAGGGCCCTTCAATTTACATTGAAGTTTTCATGCTAGACTTCACTCCAATATAGTTATTTATAATAATGAATGTCAGCAGGAATTTGCACAGGTTAAATAGGTACCTGGCACACCTGTACAAAAATAAGACTATAAAAGCCCACCAATACCCAGTTATTGTTAAGAATGCTCACATTGCTTGAATTTGCCAACTCCTGACATGCAAATCCCAATGCTGAGTAAATAGCCAAGGGCTCCCAGCCCAGCAGAGCAGAACATGCCCCACCTGTGTGAATCCTGATGTGCTCTATGAGCCGTGCTGTTCCTTTGCTGGCGTAGTTGCAGTATCGACACTTTAACTTCCCATCAAAAGTCCTTTCAAACCCATCCACCAACATTCCTGAGTTTTCATCCAGTGAAACTTCAACAGAAGGATGATCCAGACCATTCTGATCACCTTCTGTCCCAGCTGAACAAAGGAACACAGGTTTTAATGAACAATCTGCAGGACACCATCTGTCACGCTCTGAGCAAATGCCAAATACCTTTTGCTTCTCTGCCCTTGCTCTTTAAATATAGAGAATTATAAAAACATGCCCAGATTGAAACAAAAAGGTACATACACATCCTTTGTGACACAAAAATGACTATCAGAAATGCTTCTACACAGCTGCAGCATTAACTGGAAGGTGGACACTGAAGCCACTCTCAAAAAAGCCAGATTTATGGTACTGGAATCAGCTCACCTCCTGGGAGAGTCTCCACTTCCTTGTCACCAGTAACTGATCCAGAAATCATATTGACATGCTGAGTCTGCTGGGTCAGATATTCCTGAAAATCTTTCACAAAATCCAACGGTTCTGCCTTCTTTTCCCCCATATTGACACTTTCATTTACAGCCTCTCGTGCCTAGAAGGGAAAGTGTTTTCAGAAAACAAGTGTCATTGAATTTGGCTGCCTTCATAAAAACAAGTTTAGATTTTGGGTTGGATTTTTTTAAGTGAAGAATTAATTTAATCACACAGTGTGAGTCAAATTGACCACAGTAAGAATATTGTTTTTTGAATTTTTAACTCATTAAAGATCACCAAATACAATTTATGGGGAAATCACTTTCAGCAACAGGTAAATGACATAATAAAATAGTAAATAAAATTTAAAAATAAAAAAATACATAACGATAAAAAACAACCAGTCTTAAAAATGAAAAAGGATCATACCTGAATTTTAGTTCCTGCTAAGTAGCAAACATCCTCCAAAACATACCCCAACACATCAGATAAAAAGCACAGAGCACAGCTTCTCCACTTTCCCTAGAAGGAATAAAAAGGAAATGTGAGTCCCTTACTCTTCCCAATCCTCCATGAGTTATAAGAGAGAAATCTGAAAAATATTTGTGTTTGAAAGACAGGGCTCTAACAGTCTGCTGCTCTAAATTTTATTAAAACAATCACACTTCCAGTACCAGTTTTTCAGAGACTGTATCCTCTGCTTCCTGGATGTCACCTGAAAGACACTTCTGACTCAGACTTTGCCAATAAACATCTGGCTCCAAAAAAACCCAGATTTGGGTCAGTCAAATGTTGGGAAACAACTGAATGTTGGTGATTAGCAAACCTGGAGAGAAGCCTTAGACAAAGCACTGTTTCACAGTTCTCCCAAAATTCTACTTTCATATCTTGAGTAAAAGTCTTAATCCAGTCCATTATTTTGCACTGAAATGATTAAAATATTCCCCAGAAATCAGTGGTCAGGCTTGTGTTAGGGAGTGTAAATAACAAACCTCTACAGAAGTCTCAATTCATAATGAACTTGGGAAGACAGAGCTTGGGATACATTTGGAAGGAGAAGAACAAGTCTGTCACATTATTCCTGCAGATTATAATCAGAAATAATTTATAATGCTATCATTTCCATAACAATATTCTTTATTTTCAATAGGTACTTAGGTGACCAATAGAAACTCAAGTTCTGAGTTCCAGGCCACATTTAAATATCTTCTCCTGTTTATCCTAAGCTACTTACAGATGTTTGTTCATTTCTGGCATCCAGATGAGGATGTTCTTTCACACCTTACCTGAGTGTGCTCACCTCCCAGCACTAATTATCACCATTAAGTTAGTTTGGAACACATCTTTATGTATCTCTGTACCTACCCTCTTCCAGGTATCACCAGCCTCCTGCAGGCTTAAGTTAATTTGTGTTCCATTTGTGGGTGTCTCCTACAATAAAACAAAGACATCAGGATATTAATTATAATATTAAAGTCATCTCTAATATTGAATATATGAAGGGAAAAACAGGACAATGTAACATAGAGTCCTGACTAGGCCAACTTTCCAAGAATTATAATAAGAAATAACAATTAAAAATGAAACCATTTGAAACAACATCAAAGGTTTGTGTTGTCAGAGGAGAACCTGTGTGTGCCTTTGGGTAAAGCTAAAACTTATTTCAAAGAATCATGGAATAGTTTGGATTGGAAAGGACCTTAAATCCTATCCAGTGCCACCTCTGCCATGGGCAGGGACACCTTCCCCTGTCCCAGGCTGCTCCAAGTCCTGTCCAGCCTTGTTTTAGACACTGTCAGGGATCCAGGGGCAGCCACAGCTTCTCTGGGCACCTGTGCCAGGGCCTCCCACCCTCCCAGGGAACAATTCCTTCCCAACATCCCATCTGACTCTGCTCTCTGGCAGTTTAGAGCCATTTCCCCTTGTCCTGCAACTCCAGGGTCTTGTAAATAGTCTCTCTCCATCTTTTCTTTTGTGTCCTTTCACGAACTGAAGAGCACAATTAGGTCACCTCAAAGCCTTCTCTACTCCAGGCTGAACAATCCCAATTCTCTCAGCCTTATGTGATTGCACTGATTGCTTTTAAAAAGCATTTAATTTTGAAAGAAAATGACATAAAATTTCATAAACAGATTAGGGATCAACGGCATAAAACTTCCTTTTTCTACCTCATTGATTTATCACAAAAACACTCATCTTTTTTTTTTACATCAGTGTAGGGAAGTCACCACAATTTAAACACAACCTGAAGCTCCCATGTGAGTGCTCAAACACTTCTGTGATTTTATGTGGTATTTTTTAGAGCTACACAGCCAGCAGCTCTCCTTCTCAGGGGAGAATGACACACATCTGATCCCTGCTGTGTCACTCCTGCAAACCAGAAAATGCAATTCTAATTATCAGAAACTGAGCAGCCCAGCTCGTGTTTCACACACCAGGGATGGGCTGATCACACCGGGTGTTACCCGAGCTCTGCTGACACAACCACACCTCCTCCAGCTTCACACAACCAGCAGCACAGCACTGGTTACTCATTTTCTACCCCGGCACAACTGCTGGCTTGAACAGTGGTCACAGCACTGAGGTGAGCTAAGTTTGCTCTCAAAGAACGTCCCAGGATGAAATATTCTGCCTAAATAATGCTGCTGAAGAAAGTAGTTCACAGAGTACACCCAGCAGTTTCACCCACTCAGCGAGAACTGACCCTGCAGTCATTATAAGAGATAAAATATCTATCAGGACATGTATCAGTAAGAGAATAAAATTACTGTGAGCATATGTATGCATCCACCTTCTTCTAAGGAATCTAGGGCAAAAAAAGGGGGGTGTTCTCTGTTCCATCTTTTCCATAGCAAATAAATTAAAGCAGGAAGGATTCCAAACTCCATGCAAACCCTTCCCGGTCCTCCTGCAGGAGTTTGGGGCGTGGGAAGGGGGAGTGAAGCACAGCGTCGGTGGCTGCCCGTGACCTGTCACCAACCCCGAACACCCCCGGCCCATCCCGCTGCTCCTGCTCCGCCCCACGCCAGACTGGGAAGCGACACAGCCACGGGAAACCCCCAGAAACCCGCGTGTCCCGTTCGGGGCTCCTCGGGACAGAGCCTCTGGAGAGGATCCAGCGAAGGGCAGCGAAGATGCTGCAGGGACTGGTGCACCTACCTGCGCAGGAAAGGCTGAGGGAGCTGGGGCTGTTCAGCCTGGAGAGGAGCCCCAGCTGAGAGGGGCCTCAGCCCTGGGTGTCCCTGAGTGTCTCTGTCTGTCTGTCTGTCCCTGTGTGTCCCTGGGTGTCCCTGTGTGCAGAGGGAGGCAGAGCAGGGCCCAGGTTCTGCTCCAGGGCCCAACAATGGCATCAGAGCAACGGGCAGGGACTGAGCCCGGAGAGTTCCACCTGAACTTCGTTACTGTGAGGGTGACAGCGCTGGAACAGACTGCCCAGAGAGGGTGTGGAGTGTCCCTCACCGGAGATACCCCAGAACCTGTGCCGTGTGTTCTGCCCGAGCACGGAGGTGGGACCGGATTGATTCCTCCCAACCTCACCCGCTCTGTGATTCTGTGATTACAGTGACCCTGCGATTTCAGTAATTCTGTGATTTCCGTGATTCCTCCGATCTCGGAGTCCCCCGGCTTCACACCAAGGGAGCAGCCTCGGGGCTGCGCCGCTGACCCGGCCTCGCTGCGGGCGAGGCAGCGCGGCCCTCCCCAAGCGCTGCCCCCCGCCGCCGCCGCCCGGCTCCGCCAGGCACAGGGAGGCCCCGGAAGGAGAAGGAGGGAGGGAAAGGGAGAAGGAAAGAGACGGAAGGGCAGAAAAGGAGAGGGAAGGGAGGACAGGCAGCACTCACCGCCGCCGCCCCGCGCCGCTCCCGCCTCCCGCCGCCGCCATATTTGTTGTGCCCCCCCCCAGCCCAGCCCGGCCCGGCCCGGCCCGGCCC
>JANRMJ010000114.1:3962489-3988110 GCA_025584955.1 Alethe diademata | reverse complement strand
GGGCTGGATGATCCTGTGGGTCCCTTTCAATTCGGAATATTCTGTGTTTTTCTAAACCCACTTGTGGCACTGGAGGTGTGATCAAGACATGCAGAGACCCCGTGTTTTTGCCACGCATGCCTTGGCTGTGCACAGCGAGATGTGCTGGTCTGGGACCTCCTCCTGCAGTTCATGGGTGTGTTATGGTTTGGAAATAAATTGAAATAAAGAAAACCAACTCCAGAAATGAAGGCAAGCTTCTCTGCTGGGAAATAGCAGCTGTGTGGAAACCAGCTGGGATGGATACAGGGGTGGAAGTCACCTAGCAAGCAAAGTGAGCTGAGGAAAACATTGCTTTGGGTTTTTTCTGTTTATATCTTAATGCTGCTGCCAGGTCCAGCATTAAAATCTTGTTTTGGATTGTAAAATAAACAGAAGGAAACTGGGAGAACTGATCTTTTAAAGAGCTGAGGTGGAGGTAAGAATTGAGATAAACAGAAAAATCAATGTTATCAACAAAAGCATGTGTTTAGTAGAGCAAGCAGTCTGAATTCTGTAGCAGCATAAATCACTACCTACAGGAGAAGAGCAGGAAAAAAGACAGGGAAGCAGCATCCAAGGATTTAAGTAATACCTATGCTCTTTAAATAACTGCCTGAAATTAGTGATACTACGTGGCTGAGAAAAGAAAGGTACACAATAATGTAGTGACTTGGTTATTTATTTAGTTTTTAAATCTAAATGTTGAACTAAGACATGATTTCCACACTGGGCTATTATTCCTCTGCTGCAGCTGTGAGGTGCTGCTCTTTGTGTGGCTGTTGCCAGCATTAATCCCATCCCTTGGATGCATCCCATTGGTTCTAAAACTTTTCATGGCTTGGAGCAACCTGGGATAGTGGAAGGTGTCCCTGCCCATGGCAGAGATTTAATGTCCCTTCCAGCCCAAACTGTTCTATGATTTTAAGCTTTATATTCCCAGTGATTTATGCCATCATGGAGGAAAATGCTCTTTTCTTTGTCCTTGGAAATGAAGTAGTGGAAGGAGCAGGAAGTGTGTGTGGTTTGTAGCCCTGTCACTGCTCAGGAAGCAGCACAGTGTTAAATAGAAATGGGCCTGTGTATACTCGGGTTTTTCCTTCTCAGACCTTGCCAAGGACAGACTTGCACAGGTGGAGTTTTGCACACCTGGGTGTCAGCTGACCCCAGCATAGCTGCATGTTCTGCAAATAATTCATTTCTGGCCGACTGCTTCTAGAACATGGTTTAATCTCTATTAAAACAATGTTTTCTTTATTTTGTGGACACCCACAATGACTCCAGTAACATCATTTGAAAGTGTTGCAGCAATTGCTGACCATCCAAATATATTCATAATTTAGCCCTGCTCGCCAGTGGTTGTTTTGTGTCACCAGGGGTTTTGAATGTGAATAAACACTGAATTTAATCACTGAACAGCAATATTTATTTTCTGTATACCACATCTGACCGTTTGTTGTTGTTTGGTTTCATTTTATGCACAGCTGTTTGTGCCAAAATCAGAGTTTCCTTATCACAGTAGACTTTTGCTTCTTGTCTCCAGAAGGGTTCATCGATGTGTTTTACATCAGTTCTTCAGCCAGGGAGATGACAAGTGTTGAAAGCCAACATGAAAGAGGGGGAATTATTAGAAGGATCAAAGGAATTTTTCCTTCCTGACCCCAGAGTTTCTGCTGTTTTTTGAGGAATGCTGCTATCACAATGTGCATTGTGGAATTGCCCCGTGTTCTGTGAGCTAAACAGGCGCCTGCTTAGGGCACAGCCAGTCTGTTCCTCACTCTGGGGTTAAGAATGAGTGCTGCCAAAAATGTGTGTTGGCAGATGTGTTTTCATGTACTTTATGGCCCAGTTGTGTGTCTTCTGGGGGTTTCTGTCAGCAGTTGGTGTGGTGAGACATTCGTGTCTCCACACTTTAGACTGGCATAGCAAAGATCAGATCTGTGGGCATCAGCCCAGAGTGTGGGGAGCTGTGAGAGCAGAGCAGAACCAATGTTCTGTCCTCTAATTTTGGGACACAAACTGTGCTGCTTCTCAGGAATACATTTTAGCTACTGGTTGCCCATTACTTTTTGACCCAGATCCTTTATGCCAACTTCCTTTTAAATCCCAAGAAATTATTCTATGTATGGAAAGCATCTTGGCCTTCGTGCCAAACTTACCTTTCTAAAGCCTTCTAAAACTTTCTAATTAAGTCTTTGAACACAAAAGATTTTAGGTCTCTGAGGGACAAAGCTGTCACATTATCTATGTCCTGACAATCACTTTGTGTAGCTTCCTTCCAAAAGCCACTGGCCTGTTAATTTTTGTGACTTTTGCCACATATTAATACTATTTCCCACAGTAAAATGCTCAGCCTCTGCTCTTTTGTTTGGATAACCAATGCTTCTTGAAATCATCATTGTATATTGTGGACAAAGGGGGAGCATAAGCATAAATCACTTTTTTTTTTTTTTAGTTCCTTCCCATGCTTTTAAAAATAAATCAACCAAATAAGACACATTAATTATTAGTTACACTATCAACATACTGACTGTGGGATTTTAACTTTATAGAAATTAACTGCACAGAAGCAGTTCAAATGCCAGGGTTTTGTCTACAAAATGTATGCTCTTTCTGAAAATCATTAAGTGGCGGATAAGAGTTCAGTTTGAATACAGAAACCCCCAGTGCAGTTAAAAGTTAGACCCTTTCACAGCAAAATACCAATAATCCACGAGGGGATGTCAAATTGCTTTGGAAACAAGAGTTGCTGGTCCCTAGAAAAGCAGGGAGAAAGCTAAAGGCAGTCATTAAAGTTGGCAGGCCTGTAAAAGTCATTGTATGTGTGCTTTATATTTACTCTTATATCTATTAATGAAATATTAATTCTATTGAAAGATGCAGTCACTACTCTGAATATTGCAGTAGACTTGCAAAATCTTCTATAGAAATAAATTCTATCAGCAGGGTTTATTTGCTGTAAACACTAAAATAGACTGAAAAAAAGTTTGTGCATACTTTTTTAGTAAACTTCCAGAAAGAAAACTGTTTTGTGATAAAAGTAATTAAATGGTATTTTCTTTTAGGACACAGGGGAGGGGGAGGTTATATTTTCTCAAAAGCTTTCAAGCTGAACCTTAGATGTAAGTTATATTTCCTAATCATTTACTGAATAAAACACTGGGTAAAGTTATATATTGCTGTCTGCATACAAATCTAACTGTTTGCATGTTCTGTATTTGTTGCCAGCAGCTGAGAAGACACATGCCAGCCCACTTGGCTCCTTGGAGGGTTTCTCCCCGTGTTTTTAGATCCTCCAAGTCAGAACTCAAGCCAGCTCTAGCCAGTGATGGGCTTGTCTGTGCTCCACTTCAAATGTTCACCGAAGAGGAGGCCATGCTGAAAGACATGGGTAGCTATTATCTCTGTAGTTAAAATTCAGAAATGTTTTGAAGTAGAAGGGATATTTTAGCTTAGTATTTTGTTTTAATCATTTATTTCTAGTCAAACGTTGAGAATTTTTCAGGGAGTTGTGATTTATGCCTTGTGTTGCTTGGGCCACTTACATTTCTGGGAGAGGCAGAATGCATGTATAACCTGTCAGAAGCACCACATTCCTGTTAGACTGGTCCCCAAGGAGACTGTTGGAATATTTACATGTTTTCTTTCTTCTCTTCATTACAGTGACCAAATTTGCCCAGGAGCGAGTTGCACCTTTCGTGCAAAAAATGGACGAGAATGCCAAAATGGAAGATTCCATCGTACAGGGATTGTTTGAACAAGGGGTCTGCACACTTTTACCTAATCTTTCATTTGGAAAGTAACATCATTTTAAAAACCTCTGTGCCTTGTTCAGATTTTTAGATTAAAAGATTGAGGGGATGTAATTCAAATGAACTAATGAATCATTAAAAATTTTGGAGTTGTCAATCACATGACAACTTTCTTTACAGCATTATCACTCTCCATCTTCTACTGTAATTTTTTTTCATCTCCCCCGTGCCACATACTTCACCTTATCTTTTAGTTCCTTGTCTTCCTCACTTTTTTTTTAGTTGGATAAGCATAATTGGATGCTGCAAAGGCCATGACTCCAAGTGTTGATGGAGAAGAGAATCAGGAGTCCTCTGTGCCTTACTGGGCAGCCATGAGGACTTACATTGCCACAATCCTGGTGTTCATTCCTGGATTCAATTTTACCCTTTCCAGCTATCAGGATCAACAAATTTATATATTTGCACCTTTTCCATTTCAGCTGATGAGTATTGAGCTTGGGGAAGAATATGGAGGAACTGGAGCCTCATTTTTTTCAATCATATTGGCAGTGGAGGAATTGGCCAAAGTTGATCCAGCTGTGGCTCTTGTGTGTGAACTCCAAAACACTCTAACAAATAAATTGCTTACGACCTATGGAACAGAAGAACAAAAGAAAACTTATCTGCCCAGGGTGTCTAAAGACACAGTGAGTCAAAGTCTTACTTTACTTAACTATTAAAATTATATTATTGTTCAGTAATGTTAGTGGGATTTTTATTCCAGTGATTAATGTGTGTCTGCAGCTCTGGAAAATATGTGTGAACTTTGAAGCACTGGTTAGAGCTGAGATATGTGGTGATACAGATACATCCTGTCATCAGTAGCTGAGAGGTAAAAGTGGAAAGGCACTTATTAGTTTCATTAAAATTTAATTTACTGTGGAAAAGAACTGTAAAGCAGTTGACTTTGAGAGATGTGTAATTACACAGCGTTTCTATTCTTAATCTCCATAGCTGAAACTCAGTTACTTTAATGCAGTAGGTTAAAATGTTTGAATTTAGGAGACTTATGCTGGCCGGTAAGCATTTTCCTTGTAGGATTTATTTATATTTGTGAAAATTAAATTGGCTTTTTCTCTTCCCTTGCCAGTTAGGGAGTTTCTGTCTTTCAGAGGCTGGGTCTGGCAGTGATGCTTTTTCCTTGAAGACTCGAGCTGAAAAGAAAGGAGACTACTACATTATCAATGGCTCAAAGATGTGGATAAGCTTAGCAGAAGAAGCAGGAGTTTTCTTTGTCATGGCAAATACAGACCCATCCTTAGTAAGTTGCTACAGAATCTTGCATTTCAGTGACAGCTGCTGGTATTTGAAACTGTGGGTTTTATATTAATGATCTGAGGTTAATACTCTGTGCACCTTTTCCTGACTGATTGCAAACCTTTAAAAATATTTCCCAACAAAACTTGAGAATTTGGTGAGCAATTTAATAAATTCCTCCAACTGGGGGAAATAAAAATGTCAGGATCATGGTTGCTTAGATGAGGAGCACAGCCCTGGTGGTGTTCTGAGTAACAGGACTCAGTCTTATGCTTTTCCAACCTTTCTGACTTAGCTGCCAAGTTCCTGTTGTTAAAAGGCAAAATGGAAAACTAAAAAGAATTCTATAGTAAAGTATGTGCAGTAAAAAAATTACATAGCTGAGCATGCAAGTATCAGGTTTGTCTCCAGTCTGGATGTAGGTAGCAGATATTGAGGGATATTATGTATGAAAAACAGTTTTTGGTTGTTTTTAATTTTTAATTTTAATGCCAGGGGTACAGAGGAATTACATGCTTCGTAGTGGATCGCAACACAGAGGGGCTGCACGTGGGGAAAAAGGAGGACAAGCTGGGAATCAGAGCATCTTCCACCTGCCCAGTCACTTTTGACAACGTGAAGGTATTGTAAGTTCAGCTGTCAGAGCATAATTTGTGTAAAACTGGAACCTGACCACACATAAGGAAAGAATATTAACTAAATTCTCTATTTTTTTATTTTAGTCACACTGATTGTTGGGCATATTTTAACATTTTCCTCCCACAGAAGTCTAGAGGGGATTTCTCAAATTTTCATGTAGTTTTTCTCAGTCATCAATTTATAGCCATGTGAATCTGGGAATGCTCTAATCATGTATCCTAGGAATCAAATTATAATTTATGTTTTATGCCTTCACTTATGAGGAACAATTGATAAAACTTGTGAACCCCTTTAGTAGTTGCAAAGCAGAATAGAACAGGAATAACTGGGTGATTTTATTTTTTAGGTTCCTGAGAGCAATATCCTGGGACAAGTTGGACAAGGCTATAAGTATGCCATTGGAATGCTCAATACTGGCAGGATAGGGATTGCTGCACAGGTGGGTGGTTTGGTTTATTACTGAACACAAACAGGATATAATTTGAGTTTGGACTGAAATTTATGGAATATTTAAAGCTGTTTAGAAAATACTTTATTAAAAGCTCGATTGCCACTAGATGTCACTGTTCCTGTAGCAAAGTTACAGTGAAGATGGGAACAGCTGCCTGTGGGAAAATTCTCCAGTGGTGTCATAAGCAATAGACTTAAAAAACATTAAATGGCAATTAGCTTGTCTTTGGTCGTTAACTTATTGCTGCTGAATTATGTCCACATTCTTGTCTTCCACTATGAAAATTTATTTTACAAAGAAAACCAACTTTGGAAAAATATTAATGCTTCCAGCTGGGATTGTATGGGGCTGGCAAGTGTAACCAAGTGCTAACTGATGTTTTCCCAACAACTTACTTTTAAACGTCAACTTATTTTTAAAACAAATGTGATTTTCTCTAGAAGAACTGTTCCAATTCATTGTTGTGTTTGAAAATTGCACTGTATGGCATCTTAGGGGAAAATATTTACTGACCTTGGAGTTACTTCAAAATGTTGTATTTTGCTATAAAGTCAACTTGGATTTCAGAATGCTGCTGATCTCAGTGGAAATCAGGTTCAGACCGAGAATAAAATTGCTTGTGATTAGTTTTTATATTTTTAATTTACTTTTGAAAGTAATCTTTTCTTTGTTTATACTTTTTTGTGCAATGTTTCTGTGCTACCAATCTCATTTATCTTTTGCCCTGGTTTGCAGACAGACCAGAAGAAATCATCTTCATGAAATTCAGATTTTCCACATGGCAATACACTATGCTGATAATTGGGCTGGTTTTTCCATCATTTCTGGAGATTACCTCTGATTAAACTTTGTCTGATATGGCATTTAAAAAGGGCTGTGGGCTGCATTGTTCCCAGAGATATAAATAATATAAAGGCTCTGGCAGCAAAATACATGGTCTGGATTTTACTCTTAATTACTCCAAGTTACACCTTAATTAAAAGTTAAGGTCAGGTAGTTGTTATATCTTAGTTACTGCTTTCTTGGCACCTTCAAATTAAGAGAAATGGACTTGACAAGAACAGCAGCTGTAAAGTCCTGTGGTATTGAGTTTAATTCTGCAGTAGTAATAGGTTTAAAAGATAATGAAGATCTTATAAAATGTAATTGTGGCTTTGAAAACAGTTTCAGATGGTTTTAGTGCAAGGCAGCTGCAATCTTATTACAGTTGCTGAAGTTGATGTGCTTAGTTCTTGTAATTTAAATAAGGAGATGACAAATCTGATAATGGGCCTAATTAGCAGCAGACTGCAATATTTTCGTTTTTTGTTTTCCTATGTATCATTTTTTTTCTGTTGTACATCATTAAAGGTAGTTTTTCTAAGCTACCTGATGTGGCACTTTACTGCTTCTGCCTTTGTGGAAAGACAAAAATTGATGTAAATTCTACAATTTTTCTGCAGAGTTGGAAGATAGTGCAAGAAATGTTTCTCTCTTTCCACCCCACTAATTTTCTAACTTCTGAAATAAATTGCTAATTCTGGCAGTCTGGTGTCCTCTAGAAAATGAGAAATTATTTTGCTTATGAAAATAGTTTTGATTAATCATTTGGATTATTTTCCTTTAATAGGGTAATGTAGATCTATAGATCTTCAGTTTACAATCATTTTCTTATGCAATTATAAATTTTCAAAAAAAACATGTAATGTTTTTGCAATTACAGTTGACCCATAAGTTTTGTTCAAAAAATGAGTGGTAGTGTTTTCACAAGTGTTTGCCTATGGCAAGAAATGGGCATGTAATAGATTTGTTCCTCAAACTTTTCTTTATTGTAACTCAGCTCAGTTTTTCTGATAACTGTAAAATTCTGGCTCCTAGGATTCTCTATAGAAGTTTTAACAATATCTTGGTAGGAAGAAAACAACTTTTCCCCTGCATATCAACCTGCCTGACCAGATGACAAATTATTATCATGTCCATTAGGTGCATTCAATTAATGAATTTTTTCTAACCATATCCTTGTTTTTCCTCACAGATGTTAGGACTGGCCCAGGGGTGCTTTGACCATACAGTTCCCTACACAAAGGAGAGAGTCCAGTTTGGGAAAAGCATCTTTGATTTCCAGGTACTTGTTAATGGACACATGGGCTGTTTCCTCCAAAAAAGAACAGTGATCACAATGAACAGTAAAATTAGTATTGTGGTTTGCATAATTCATGTTCCACTTCACATCTTGTCTCTCCTTCTCTGTATTTGAGAAGAATTTTTCCAAAAAAATTCTGGATGAACGTTCTTCTGCCGCCTAAAATTCATCAATTCAGTGCTGTGTGCCTTTGCAAGTGCCACCAAAATAATTTAAAAATTAAGAAAATTATTCCCATATTCCTTTTGCCTGATGACTTATTGACATTCTTTGAAAACAATGCACATGGAACTCCCTTTTGATTTTAATATCACACTATACTGGATGTGCTCCAGTTTTTATACCCTTTCATGAGGTGCAGGGGAAGGGCTTTTTCTGGAGACACTAGAAATGATAAAAAGATGAGGGAAACTGATTGAATTATTAGATTTCCTGTGTTGTACAAAGACATTTAGTTTTCATTATAATATCTATTTCTTACAGCAAAAAAGACTCTTTGTTGCAAAAATGATGTATAGTTTAATAAGGAAGATACATAATTGTAATTACTGTAGTAATTTTCTTGTTAAAAGAAACCTACATCTCAGCTGAAGAGAAGGAACATTAGCACTACTCATAATTTATGCAAATTTTAGGAAGCACTCATGGATACCTAGGAAATGATTGGAACTACGTCTTTTGAATGGGAAATGGAATTTATAATTGCCAAATCATTTTGGTATTTTGACCTGCCTATATATTTCTGCAAATCTGAGAGAATGGTGTTAATGTTCTAATAAGATGAAAGATTTCATTGTGTTTTAGACTACTAAATGTTCATTTTCAATGATCATAATATTTGGGTGTTCTTAAATAAACCCATTCTCCTGTAATACCATTCAGATATGAGCTCCATCACCTCTTTCCTTCCCCTTGAATCCATTCCTCAGTCGTGTCCTCTGGACTTTTAAGCTGCTTCAAAATCTTGTCTTGTGCCTCTGGGACAAGGAAAGGAGTTGTCACCTTGCTAGTTCTCCACTTTATTCAAGAAATACTTGTTTGCAAGTCTTCCTTGGCTAAGCTCATTAGGGAACCAGACCTGTTTTTGTCTCAATGAACAGCTGCAGAATGACAACACAGCTCTGACTTCCTCATGCCTTTGTAGTCCGGGGGAGGATGTTAAGATTGGGATAAAATTTTCCTTTATATTCCTGGGTTTAAATAGGTAACCCTCTGTCCTGCAGTCAGGCAAAAAGAGCCTCAGCACTCCTGAACCCAAGACCTGGAAAGGGGAAAATAGGACTGCAGTTCCTGAAAGCACTTCAGAGGCCCAGGGGTTTTCCCGACCTCTGTCTGTAAGCACAGGATGAACACAGAATTACTTCCCAGCTGGATCTCACGTTTTTGTTTTAGAGGGCAGGTGCATTCCGTGGTGAGCAGAGTGGCTGTTGCTGGAGCTGCAGTGGGGCTGGGGCTCTGTGTGAGTGCTGTGCTGCTCTTGCAGGGGATGCAGCACCAGATTGCCCAGGTGGCCACGCAGCTGGAGGCAGCCAGGCTGCTGACCTACAACGCGGCGCGGCTGGCCGAGGCGGGCAGGCCGGCCATCAAGGAGGCCAGCATGGCCAAGTACTTCACTGCTGAGGTACCTGCACTCCCTCACTCCAGCCTTCCTGCTTTCTCTCCTTTCATCCCGCTGCTGCTGAAGCTCCTTCTGTGTGCAGCTCGTATTTCATCTTTGCTGGGAAATCTCTGCATGTACTTTGATCTCGGATGCCACATCCCTGGAGGTGTCCAAGGCCAGGTCGGGTGGGGCTTGGAGCAACCTGGACACATAGAAGGTGTCCCTGCCCATGGCAGGGGGGTGAAATGAGATGGATTTTAAGATCCCTTCCAACCCAAACCATTCTGTGTTTCTCAGTCCATGCACAGAATCTGAAGTAAGTCACCAAAGAGTAAGCTGCTCATGCCCCCTAAATAAAATTTTTAAAACCAGCCAGCAACACTAAAAGAGGAAAGTGAATTAATACTTTCACTTATCTAGAAAGATTTTATTTTTTCAGAAATGTTATTGTGGCATGAGTAATGACACTGTAAAGAGTTAATTTGTGACCATTTCAGCTCTGCTGGTCACATCTGTGAGTCTTAAAATGACTCAAAACTGGATGACTTCTCCCTCCTTGCAATTGCTCTCTTGCATACCACTGCTGGTCTTTTGCACTGAGCAGCATTGAAAAACTATTGCTGTAACAATTAGTGAACTCCTGATGTCCTCTGATTTGTGTCATTTTTATCCTAAAATGGCTTGCTGAAGATGAATACCAAAATACCCATCCTTCTTCCCTCCTGTTCTAGTTGCTGCTTTATTCCCTGTTTTTTTATTAATTAGGTACAAAGTGTAAGTTTTACCACTGCTGTCCTGAAGTTGAATCCTGTGACTCTGAAACTTTCTTTGTAGGTTGCAACACTGACAACCAGTAAATGTATTGAATGGATGGGAGGTGTTGGATTCACCAAGAATTACCCAATAGAAAAATTCTACCGGGACTGCAAGATAGGTGAGTGACACTTTCTTACCAAGCATCTCTTGTCTAGTGCTGTTAAAGTTTGAGGAAGAAGGGCTGGCTTTTTTTCTCAGGATGTTTTTTCCTTGAGACTGCATCAACACTAATTCAAAGGCTCAGATATAAAACTTCAGGTATAAATGTATGGACATGCAAGGTTAGTTAAAATATTTCATTAGATACCAACAAAATACAGACACAACACTGTCCCATTCTATTAAGAAAATTTCTGAAAAAAAAGAAAAATAATTGAAAATGCCTTCATTTGCTTTAAGATCTGAATCCATGTGGAGTTTTCTTTTCAAGGCTTTCTTGTTTATCAGGATAAACTTTGGACAAAACAGTTTGATATTTTTAACAGTATTATCCTTTGGCTTTTATTATAATAGCATTTGGAACTTCATATTTGTTGTCTACTTAAGAATTGCTTTTCAGGAAAATGTCGTTGTATTATGTGGTATTAAAGTACAGAAAAGTACTTTAATTGTTACAGATAATAAAATATGAACGTTTATAATATTATATAAATAATTATAATTCTGTGCTAGTACTTGCACAGTAAAGTTTCACTTCATAATTGTAAAGGTTCTAACTGAACTTTAGGATATTTTGGTCTCTGTTCATAAATTCACTGTGGGTTTAGAGCCTAATAATTTTATTTTCTTCTGATTTCAGGTACGATATATGAAGGAACTTCAAATATCCAGCTGAGCACAATTGCAAAATTCTTAGCACAGGAGTACTGAAACCATAAGGACTTTTTTGATACTATATGAAAATTATTTCCCTGAACACTAATTGTGAATTACCTATTTATTTGTAATTACAGAAGGCATTGGTGACACCATAAATATGAATACATCATCACAGTGAAATCATAGGGAAAACCATGAATTCCCCATTTCAGGAGAGTGAGTAATTTATGTGCAGTCATGAATTCCACATTCAAATCCAAACTTCTTTCTGCCTGAGAGACTTCCAAGTGCTGGATTTAGCTCCCTTAGGTCATGCCAGCACTTGGAGATTTCAAAGTGAAAACAAAGGAATCCAAATCCCTGGCATTTCTGTGAATCCACCTGGGAGAAGGGACTCTCCACGTGCAGCAGAGCTGGTGTTTGGAGTGGAGCTGCAGTTGGGGTGTGCTGCCTGCATTAGCATGGGGTGCAAAGAGAGGGAAGTGGTGGTTTCCTCTCTCCCAGGTGGAGTGATGTCTGTGGAGCTGCTGTAATTGGAGTCATTTTTACAGCAGCCCTCAGTGTGTTCTTAAGGATATCTTTGTAATTAAGCCCTTGCAGCCCCAATTTGTACTCCTGAAAGGTGGATAATATCCACCTCCCTTTCCAGCCTTCTCAGCTGCTAAGGGTTTTAATCTAAGAGCCTATTTATAGTTCTTTCATAAAAGGTTGAGTTGAAATCTTTCTGAAATGGGGTTAAAAAAGCTCTAGTAGTTCTGCAAAAGGACAGATACAAGCTGGGTAATGGGAGTGCTGTGATACTACCTCACAGTGGCCTTTCCACATTCAATGCATTTTACAAACTTTAAAGGGAGGCACTGTTAATTTGCAGCCTAGAATTCCTTGCTCCTGGAAGTTAGTGGTTCTCTAGCACAGTTTTTCTCTTTTTTAAGAGAGAAAAAAGGGCAGGGGATTGGGAAGTATTTGCTTTTTTTTATTTGTCTCTGTTTACTCTAAAATTAGACATTTTATTTACAGCAGCAACCTCTTCAGAGCTGGAGAGCTAATTAACTAATAATCAAGAGACAGGAAGCTTAATATATGAAAAATCATCCTAATTGCTGTAATTGGCAATCTGTTTCAAGTGTTTTGGGGAGGGAAGGATTGGTTTTCTGGTTTTGGCTGACTTAGAAGAATCTCATTTTTAAAGCTTGCCTTTCACTGATGATTCAGTCTAAGTGGAGCTTAGAACATTACAGGCTGAGACTCCCAGAGGATTTCCTAGCAAAACCAGGGCAAGTGACACTTAACAAGTGGGATTTGTAAAACAAGCAGTGCCTTTAGACAAAGAAACAAGCAAGGATGAAAAGCACTATTAAAAAGTTCTCTGACTTCAAAGGGAAGTAACTGCTTTAGTGAATTAATCCCTCTATATACATGCTTTGCCTGTTAATGGGCAAAGAATTATTGTGGTGAGTATCCTCATGCCAATAAAAAAACCCCTCCCATATCAGTTTGATCAAGAGCTTTCAGGTTTTCAAAAATACAAGAGTAGGAAGTTAGACTAGATGGTTTCTGAAATTTTCTTCTGGCAATATTTTTAATCATTATCATTATTAATATATTTCAGATTTGCTTGCAAGCTTTCTTTCAGCTGAATTGAAACAGCTGGAGAAATTTAGATTAGAATTAAGACTACAGACACCACAACATTTAACTACAGTTACTCTGTTCAACACAGTCTATCTGTGAATCTAAAATAATCATAACCTCACTGCAAAATGCTTGAGTTAGTGTTGATTACTGTGCTGAGTGCCAAGGTGAGGCAGCTCTTGGCTGCTGAGGTTTAATCTGCTTTGCTTATGTGAATGTCCACAGAAAACAGGGTTTGGTTTTTGCTGTGATCTCCTGGTTTGAGACACTCTCAAAACTTGGCATCTCCAGTTTGTGTGGGACTGAGGACTGGCAATGCTTAACTGATTCAGTACAGTGCCAGAAGCAAACCCTTTGTGGAGGAAAGTGCAGAGCTCTTTGAAGGACTGTTAAGGGCTGGATATCCAGGATTATGTAAAAAGACTCTGTGTAGAACTGTGTCAGGTATCCATTTGAAAAAATAACCAGGAAAAAATGAGATGAATGTCTGATATGGGATGCCTGAGTCCAGGAAACAACCTGAGCATCCTCATCAGCTATTCAACAGTAGCTGATGAGCTTTTTTTCTCAATAAAGCAAGGTCAAGCCTTTAACTAATGTTACAGCTGTAAATATTTCATGTCTTTGTTATGTATGTTGTATTTTGTACACAGTTTTGAAAAAAAAATAAATAATGTCTTGTATTTCTATAGAAAATTCTGTGGAGGAATATGTGCACAAATCAATTACAGCCCCTGAGTAACTTTCCCTGTTGTTTTAAGAGGACAGATACCTGTGTGGAGGGCATTGGCTACTCTGGTGACTGACTCTGGGGAGGGTTAACTTAGAGAGTCACAGAATGGTTTGGGTTGAAGGGACCTTAGACCCCACCTGTTATGGCCAGGGCCACCTTCCACTATCCCAGGTTGCTCCAAGCCCTGTCCAAGCTGGCATTATTTCCTCCCCTCAAGCCTGATTCCATTGCTGCTCTGAACTCAGATGTTTGGTTAGGAATGAGAAGTGCTGTGCTGTTCTCCAGGAGCTGTTTAGAGCTGCCTGTGCTCCCTGTTCTGGTTTGGGACAGGCATTTTTGGGTGGCAGTAAATGGCAGTTCTGCATCTGGCACTGTGGGCACAGGCTGCAAAGCTGGTGTGGGCAATGCTGGGAGGCTCTCTGAGCTTTAAAGCTGCTCCTTAGACTCAATATGTATTTTATTAGTGACTTTCCCCTTTTTATGCCCTTAGTCCATCCAGTCTGTTGTCCTGGAACAGCAACTTCAGTATCAAATGTTGCATGTGAGCTTCCCTGGTTAAAGGAAAAGTCCTGCATTGAGAATGTATTAAAAAGTGCCTGAATTTTGGTTTTGACTTGATAAAATGCTAATCATGTATATCAGCTCATGGTTCTCTAATAATCTGTCATTTAAAATTGTTAGCAGATCTTGCAGGTTTTGTACCAGGAGAGAATGACTGTGTCATGTCAGGTTTCTCTGGTTCTGTTCTGGTTGGTGATCAAGGCAGATCTCCACAGAAGGGTTTAATCACTTCTTGGAAAATTCTCAAATACAACATTTTATATCAGCTTTTCTATGCTGTTGTTCTTTCTTTCATATTTTCTTTTCCCCATGTAAAGATTGTGTTAGAAAAGGCTTACATGAACTAAAGAGTTATTGTTCTTTGGGAGCTTTTTGCTATGTAAAGACCATTGTAATTAACATGTTATTGCATTTCCACTTGAAAATCTTTTGGTGAGAGGCACATTTCAAGTTCTTCTACCAAGCAAAGCTTGATTGGAAGCCCAGTCTGCTTTGAAAGCAGCTGTCTGACTTCCCTGAGCTGGTAGTAGATACACAAAAGCTGAAGAAATGCTTTTCCTCAGCCCCAGAATGTATTCAGGGTAACTAGAAATAACCAATGTGCTCCCTAATAGCTTGTTTAATGTTCAAAGAAACATGCAGTGTACACTGTAACATTTTTTTCTGGTGAAATATTTAGAAATATAAATCAAAAATATGTGCAGTCTCACTAGACAGTAATAGCATTTTTATATATTTTGTCTTTCAAGATCATTTGGATTTACATCTTTCTGAAGCTATTCTCAGTAACTGTAGGAGCTGCTGGAGGACTTAGACAAACTAAAAAAAAAGACAAGTTTTTAGTGATTCTTTTTTAGTGAGGCTAAGGAGAGGCTGTTTGCTGTCTTCAGTCAGGAACATTCAGCCAAGTCTCAAGCAATGACCCAGCCCTCAGTGGAACAGAATCATTGTCTGATCATCCTTCTCATCACATTGAGTTTGCTGCAAGTGTCTTGAATGTTTTTGGCCTGAATTGTTTTCAAGGATACCCTGTAAAATTCTTCAATTTCCTAATTTGCATCCTAAATATGCAAATTAAATGCAAATTTCTCAGTATAAGCAGAGCAGGTTTAATTTAAAACAGTGTTGCTGAGGCTTTCTGCTTCTAAGACGTGATAATTACATGCTAGACATTAACTTCTCCAGGCACTTTTTGGTTTTCTGTAGAAGAAATTTGCTAAACTGAGAAGAAAATAATCCAGGAATAATTAAAAAAATAAAAGTTAAGGTTCTGGAAGCATAGTTAAAATAGTGAAAAGCTCCAAAGAACTTGTTTGGTCAGTGGAGCTGCTGAAGATAGAGTTGGTCCTCTCAATGTCTGTCCAAACAGGCTTTAGAAGGAAAATAACTTTCTGGGTTTAATTGCAGCAGTGCCTACATTTGATTGATAAGGCAGGGTGTTAATAATAAAAGCAGGATTCAGCAGAATATTTGTCATAAAATACATTTGAGTGCCGTGCAGGGTTCACAGTTTCCAAGGACCAAAGAAAGGTGCAGCAACAGATCTTCCATTTAATGCTGGAAGAATTTTAGCTCTACTGTACTTTGACTTCAGTGATCCAATTTGCAGAGATAAACAATTCTCTGGCAGTAATGCAGCTTGCCATTATTTAATAATTATTTGAAATGTGGCTTGTTGCCTTTGTGTAAGAATCTGGGCTGCAGGGGAGTGCTGGTTGTGCTCTGATTCTTCAGGGGCTGACACAGCACTGGGTGAAAGCACCCAATGGTCTGGTGTCTCAGACTGTTCTAATTTAATAGCAAACCTTCTCTATCCTGCTGCTTCTATTTAGAAGTGTCCAAAAACCTTTTTTCTTTTTCTTTTTTTTTTTTTTTTGTCCAACTGTAAAAGCCTTCTGGCACTAAATTACATCTATTCCTTGACTGAAACATATCTGCTCTATGCTAACCTCATTATCCAGGAATGATTTCTAGAAGAGGAAGTGAAGAATAATTAAATCATTCCTAACTGAAGGAAATGCTTCGCAGAACTATGCAAATTCCAATTTGGCCAAGATGCTGTGGTTTCAGATTCTATTTCTGGGAAGGGCAGAGGGAGAAACAGTTATTTTTGGAGTCATGTGCAGCTGGGTTCTGGCTGCAGTTTTCTCTCTTCCCTTGAGCTGGGAGTGGGCTGGGACATCCCTGCTGAGGAGGGAGCACAGTTCCTGCCACCACCCTCCTCTACCTGCCCTGCTGTGAGTGCTCCCAAATTAGCCTTGTCCCCCTTGCTGCAGGTACCACCTGCTTTGGTTGGTGCTGGCTGAGACCCTGAATTGGGGGATTTTCCTGCAAAATCGTGCCTCAGCCCTGATCTTGTAAGGGGTTAACTGCACCACTTAATTAGTGGCTTGTCTTCGTTTTCTTCTGCCTTCACTCAGAGTCTGTATTAAAAACACGAAGGAGATGAATTTCTGATTTGGACTTGGTTGTTTATTAAACCTTGTCTGTACTACAGAGAGTTCTGCAGCACTTCTAGCTCCCAGCTAAAAGCAAGCAAAATGGAGGGTGAATCCAGCTAATTACAAGGTCTTTAAAAGCTAAACAGTCCAATAAAGAACCAACATCTATATTATTTATACTTTTGACCCAATAATCAAACACCTGCAACCCGCACTGCGGGATTTTCTATCCGACCAAAAATTACTACCTGAAACTAGGAAGAAGAAGGAACAAAAGGGAGAGACAACTCCCAAAATCCTCCATCTTGTCCCATACCTATTACTATATTCTAAAACCCCAAATCCAAAACCCCTCACTGTGTGAAATCACACACTTCTATTCTAACTAAACACCCGTGACTAACTCCATCACTCAAATCTGGAAGCTTTCTCCAAGGCCTCAAGTCAAAAACAGTGTTCTCTTGGGGGGTCAGTGTCAGAAAGCACAGAAAGTTCAAAACTCCCAGGCTTCTGGGCTCCAACAAGCAGTGACTTGTCAGCAGTGGTGCCCTGCCCTTGCTGTCAGCACAGGGCAGAGCTGTGAGGGGACAGACACTTCCCCCCACTTAGCCTGGGATAGAGTGCCTGGAATAAAATCAGGATTGTGCTTGGAATAACCTCAGGATTGGAGATTTAAAATGAGTTTGCTGTGTGTGTGCTCAGCAGGAGTGCCTGGGGCAGCCCACGGGCTGGGCACAGCCCTCACAGGGCTCTGCACTCACATCTTTAGATTTTCACATTTTTCCATCTGCAAATCTCACTCTTCCAAAGCTTAAGGCAAAAAGAAGGTAGAAGAACCCCTCACAACTAGCTCTTCTTATGTGGGAATGTTTGCAAATATATTGGTGATGTGCAATTGGTTTATTAATTGGGAAAAATACAATTAGCCTGCTGGAAGAACGTCTTTTCAGTGTTCCATAACTTAGGTCTTTCAAGGAATCAGATTGCTGAAATGAGTTGTGCATTCAAAAAATCCTCTTAGGATTAAGAACATATGTCCTCCTTTTTCCAGCTTCTCCTCTAAAAGTTGCATCTTACAATAATGGAGTGTAAAGAGTAAACTTCAGTGATTTGCAAAAGGCACCAGCCTTGTGCCTTTTCCAAACTGGTTGATTTATGTGCTGTTTGCTGTTTTTGAGAACACAAAACAATTAATTCATGTGTGAAAAGAACAGTGAATTAATCCTAGAGAGCCCTGGAGCCTTTAAAGACCTGAATCATATGTTGAGCTCGTTTAAAACTTGCATAAGAAATTAATGTAGAATAAAGCCCTTTAATTTGAAAAGTGCATCTATAGTAGGTGTCCCTAGGATATCTCCTGGATCATTATTCAGAAAGGTTAAGGAGGACTTTATTTTTTCCTTTCTTTCTTTCTTTTTTCTCCCTTATATTCAGTATGTATTTTCCAGTTTGCAGCTCAACGTGGTGCATTTCAACTTATAAAGAGGCAGAGATTTTAAAAAGAAATGGGGAGCTTTTTATTCACCTTCCACTTAATTTCCTTGCTGCCTTGCCAGTCCCAGCTTAATGAATGTAATTGCTACCTTTGATGAAAATACTATTATCAAGATCACACATTACATTGGAAAACAGTTTTTCTTTAAACACAGCTACTGCAGTCTCTAATTATGCATGTAACAAGTGGCTCCTGAACAAAAGAGCATGTTGTCTACAATTGCTAGGAATTGGAGCAAGGCAAATTTGAACAAAGAACAGATTAGATTTGCTCCATGCTCCACAAAGCCCATTCCCCTGATTAATTTCCTGCAAAAACTAAAACAATTCTCTCTTAAAAGAAACTAACCCTCATCCCCAGAATGATCCATATGCCATTTGTGTCAATCTATATGATGATAATGGCTGCAGATTTAAATTATTAACTATTAGGTGTAGTAAAATAGGAAAGCTCTTTTATAAACTTACCTTTTCATATGTAAATAAGCAGTACAAGGACTTAAGGAACAAAACCCTGACTTTTCTGTGGAAACCAGGAGCAAGAAAGCACCCAGTAACTGAAAGTCTGAATTGTGCATGTATAATCCAATTATTTTGTCAGTTTACTCTGTGCTCTGTGTTCTGCACTGCAGCAGGAGAACCAGGTCTCCCAATGTCCTGTTGGGTTTTCCAAGGATGACACATTTGAGGGCTGATTTCCTTGTTTCCATTTGAGGAGAGTTCCTCTGAAAAGGCTTTCATTTATTTCTCAAAACAAATAATTTTGTCAACAGAGTTTAATGAGTCAAAGCCAGATTTGGAGATATATTTTGCTATTATTCCATGGAAAGCAGGTAAAATTTTGAATTAGTACTTGGCCTCAGATAAAATCCTGCCATATGGATTGAATTGTTTTTTGGTATTTCTAATTCAAGGAATTAGTCACAGCAGTTTAGAACACAGTGTTATTTTTCATCCCTACTTGTATTGATCCAGGATCCCTAGCTGTGGTACAGGATGCAAATAAACCACAATCAGGTGGGCAAAAGCCAAAAAAATAAAGAATTCTGCTCCAAGGTGTTTACAAGCTGGGTTAGGACTAGGTGTGAACTAATATAAACCAGGGTCTAGATTATTTTTTTAAGGAAAATTGGTGAGCTGCTCTCCTGGAAGGAAATAATGGCAGGCATGGTAGTTTTGGTGCTAGCAGTGGCAAAAGGAGGTGGCAGAGTGTGTGCAATAGCAGCCTGCTTTTCTCTGCCAGAGTCTTTGTGGCCTCAAAATGTCACTGCAGAGATCCCAGGGACAATCCTGCCCCTGTCACACCTGTCATTTACCCCTCTCAGTCCCAAAAGGTTCTTTCTTTGCAGGTTATCACAGTTCTTCCCAGTTCACATTACCTGTAGTCATATAAAATCTTTAAAATCTACCCTGCAGATCAGAAAAAAAAAACAAAAAAAAAACAAAAAAACAAAATCAAAATCCTCCTATTTTTAAATGTGGCTAGAATTCATCAAGATGCAATTATGACACCAAATAAAATTACTTGGAACATAAAATCCTTCTTCACTATCTTTAAGAAACTGAATAAAAGAAAATGTAAGATATTTCTTAGAAATGAAAATAATTTCTGTTTCCAGATGGTTTTTCTTGAGTGTTCCAGATACTGTGGGTCTTCTGATGATGTGACACCACAGACCCTGCACTGGAGGAAAAAACCATGAGAACGGCCCCGTGTTTTTGAGTATTCTGGCTGCAAATATCTGTGACAAAACAGAGCAGGCCTGTAATTACTACCTGGGGAAGCTGGAGAGCAAAACCAATATATTCACAAAATCCAGAATAATTTGTGGTTTAGTTCCTTGTCTCCCCTGAAACAAGTTGAAAGTAATCTCGTGAGTCTGGGGCAGCACCTTCATGTACTTTCCTGAGAAAGTGCCAGGGTGTGAGTTTTTCTCCTTTCAGAGACAAATCCATTGTTCATCTCTTGTTTTAATGTAGCATTTGCTGCAACACACTCTAAAAAAAGCTGGCTGGGGAGCTTGGCAATATTCCAGTGGCACTTGGAATATTTATCCCTTCATCACACTGTCCCCACTCGGGTCTCACATCAGCCAGATGCAGAAGTTCAGCAGAGCTCCTGGTGCAACCCTTAAGTATTTTTCTAGGTGTGTTGTAGCACATAACAGTGCATGTTTTTAGCACAGCCATTGTCTGGAATAAACATTAATTCACAAAGCCCTCGTGCAGGGGCTGTGGGGATGCAGCAGGGATTTCTCTGGGGGTGTGATGCATCTGATTGCTGTGGAGGATTGCTTGTTTTGCATCAGTAGATCAAGCAGAAACTAAAAACTCCAGCCCTGAACCCTGCACATGGTGCTGCAGTGGAAGGAGAGGCAGCAGCCCCATCCCTGGGCAAGCTCTGGTTTCTGTGGGGAGCCCTCCTTGGTCAGAGGGAAATCCTGCTCCCTGCCTCTGCACAGTAACAGGACACTAGTGCTGATCACAATTATCTAATTATTATCAACCAGTGGTGGGGCAGGGTGGGAGGAGTCAATAGTGGACCAAAGAGGATGATGAAGAACTGAAAAGGAGAAGGCTTGAGTGAGGTTTTACCACCCAGCCTCCCTCCCTTCTCCATCCAGTTCTCAAAATAACGCAGAGCAGGGGCAGATCTTGTGTCTGCATTTAAATAATCCCAGTGCAAATAATGTCCTTGCTTTTAAATAATCCCAGTGGAGGTGCAAAAGGGAAAGAATCAGTGCAGAACCAGTGCTCTTGCCTCAGCTTGCTGGAGCTGAGCACAGCCCAGCTCAGTGCACCCAGGCTGGCACACAGGGGCTGTTTGTCTCAGGCTCTTCTCCATCCAGATGTATGATCCAGAGAGAAGGAAAAAGGAGTTGAGGTTTAAACTCTTATCACTAAAGTGAGTCTCCCTCTACATTAAAAAACTATCCAGACATTGTAACAGGAATGGGTTCAGTTCTTATGTCATAAATTTGTGTGTGTAGAAAAAAGACTTATTGGCGAATTTAGCAGTATTTTTCGTTGAACTGGCAGTTGCTAACCATTACACCAGTATTTATTTGATTCTTAAAGAGCACAAAAGCATGGACTACAAATAAAGAAGATGGAGTAATAGCTTTTGACTGGACCACTAGCTTTAAACTTGAAATGAAGTGTCCAGTTTTGAGTTACTGTGTCCAAATGCCATTTGTACAGTTTGAAAAGTGGGGGCATTTTTCCAGCTTGTCACTGTTAGCTGTAGTTCATTCCAGTGAATGATATCACTGAAGGAGCAGTTGTTCTGCTATAAGTACTTCACTCATGACTGGAATGTATTAAATGTATTAATCTGTGCCTGAGAGTGTAATTTAGGGAAGCCCTACATTTGACACATTCTTGTACATCCTTATTTTATTGCCTTATCCTGCAGGTAACCATGTCTCAAAAGCAAAGGGACGGGATGAAGTTAAAATTACATGTCACCAAATATTATATGCACTTTTTTTGCCTCTCATTTCGCTGTCAGAATTACGGATTTTCAACAACATTAGTTTAAATATGTTTATGACTTGATTTACACCTCTGATGTCAAAATAAAATGCCAGGCAGGAACCCAAGGTTTCTAATGAGCTGGGAGGTGAGATGAAGCCATGAGGGGAATGTCCCCAGCCTCAGAGCTCCATCTTTCATGACAAAACTCTGTCGCAGCTGGCGCCTGGGCCAAGCAAAGATAAAACGCCAGGGTTGAGTTATCCTGGAGAGTATTTGTCAAACCTGCTTTAAGCCAGCGGAATAAAAATGTATTTTTGCGGCAAGGTTAGGCTTTATGTCAACTAAGTGAACCCGTAAAGCATTTATGGCCACCTCGTGACTATTGCCTGTCATAAATTTGAAGCGCTCTTAATCCATAGGTGCGTAATTTCGAGGCACTCGGGGCACTCTCACCACCTTCCACGTAATTATCTCCCGTATTGCTGGGGGAAATTAGGGCTGGGCGTGATTAGTGGTGACAAACAGCATTTTGTGAGCGGTGCAGTGAGCTGTGCACCTGTGAAGAGCAGTGCATGGCTTGCTGCCCAGACCAGGGGTGGGGCTGGAGCCCCGGCTGCTGCAGGGGCCTGTGCTGTGGGGATCAGCCCTGGCTCTGCGGAAATTAAAGCAGTTTGAGTGGATTGAAAGCGCAGCCCTGGCGCTGCAAACCAGCTCAGCTCCCCTTCCTGCGCGGGGTGTGGAGAGCATTCAACCACTGGTGCATCCCTAATTTCTGCTCAGACAGAATTTCCCTGGAAGATTTGAACCATGGGCTGCTCCTTTGCGTTGACACCCTTGTCCACATCCCCAAATAATCATCCCAGGCTGCCCCAAGCTTTTCCTACGGGAAATCCTTTGCTGCTGAGGTGCCCCTGCTCCACCTGCAGGCATGGTCAGCTGGCAGTGATGGGGATGATGGAGGAGATGGGAGCGGTGCCTGAACTCCGACCTTATCGACCCAGCCACCCCTGCCCAGCTGAGTGGCTGCAGCCCAGGCTGCTGAAAAGGAATTTAAAGGACGTTTGTCCTCCCAGCACGGCCCTCCCGTCATTAATAACGTTTTCATCCGTGACAGTGATAAACACGCGGTACTTGAGGGGAGTTTATTAAGGTCAGTCCATAAATAAAAATTAAAATTTAAAAAAATGGGTTTACACAGATGAACAGATGGATGAATAAAGTGATTGGTAAAACAATAAATATGAAAATAGACAGATGGATGAAGTATCTGGCGGTGATTCTCTAAAAGCGCAATGCCTCAAGTGCTGGCAATGTTGTACCAGACCTTTCCCTCCTTTCTGATAAAAAACAGGTTTAATGAAGCTGCTGCAGAACTTATGCATTTCTGGGATCTATGGTCTGACTAATATTTTGTCATTTAATGCCTATTCTCCAGCCTGATAAAAAGGATTGCAGCCATTTCTCTGTGTCAGGTGTATAACTGAGTGCTACTAAAATTTAAATGTCTCATCTGTCCTTGGATCTAAATACAGATGGCCTTAAACCTCCGAGTTTTTCTTAATGCAGGATGGTATACAATACCCTGCCTGACTTCTTTTATCATTCTCCAAGAGACAGAGATTTGTATCTTGGTGGAATTCAGGCTACCAGGAAGCAAATATTCTTCTTCACTTCCAAACTCTGAATATCATTTAGAGAAATAAAGCCAAAAAGCCCAATAGCACTTCAGCTGAGGAATTCTGGCAGATCTTTATGCTTTATAAAATCCAGCATTTCCTTGGGAAGCACTTAATGCCTGGCTATCATGCCACTTATGTTATAAATTTTATCCTTAGGTGGGCATTACTTGGAAGTGCTGGGAAACTGGCAGAGAAGTTCATTGCAATTTCATGTGATCTTTGTTTCTGTGCTGGCTCTGCAGGCAGCTGAGCTGGAGCGGGAGGAGGCATCCTTAGGGGAAACTTGTGCAATCCTTAAGGGTAGACACTCAACTTGGATTCAAGGCTTTGAATTTGCAACATCTAAAAGAACCTTAATTGTTGCCCCTGATTAAATATTCCAAAGCAGTTACCTCAATCACCGTGGTTATTGATCCTTGATTAGCCCTTTGGTCCTCGATGGCCACACAAACATTGCCTTGCAGCCCACACAGCCATGTGCAGCACATTGTTTGCTGCAAATGAAGATTTTGAGTGCAGAACCCGGGCTCAGGACTCATCCAGCCCGAGCTGGCCATCAATTTCCACGGAGAGCAGGTGCCTAAGTGAAATGGATGGGAAGAGAAGGCGCCTGAGACTCTGCATGGTTTGGTCCTCAGGAAGCGATTCAGCGCCATAATGAAGAGGTGACGGGGCACAAAACCACTGTTAGTTAAATCCAGGTGTAAATGGAGTAAACCAAGACTATTGCAGGTCCCTAATGAACAATCAGAGAGGTGGTTAGGATGGCACAGAGCAGCTGTAGGGCTTAAAAAGCAGCAACAGTTGGGGGAATAATGGCTTGCAGCCAGTTGTCGAGTAGATGTGAATGGCAGATTGGGGAGGAGGCAGAAATCCTGCTGTCACCTTCCCCATCCAGCCTGGGACTGAGCAGGCCATAAACTGACACAGGGGATCCTGGTGTGGGGCTCTGTGCCCCATGGGCTCACCAGGCCACCAGCAGGGCTCCTGCTGCTCACTGGGAGCAGCCTGAGGGCCTGGCCACCAAAGCCAGGAGCTGCAGGGTCTGCACAGCCAGCAAGACCCCAAATCTGCTGCCAGCTACAGGAGGGAGAGCAATTTCACCATCCCTGGAGTTTTAAAGCACTTTTTAAGAAGAAGGTTGTGTTGTTTGGTGATAGGATTCTGTTCAGCAAAGCTGGAGTCGAGGCTGTGGGAATTATAATGGGCAAAAATAAAAAGGATGCTTTTCAGCCTCTTTCTTGCATCCTCTCTTGCAGCCCATCTTTGCTTTCCTATGAGATCCCTGGGACATTTTAGGAAGGCTCCTCCAAAACTGTGGCTGCAGCTGAGGACTTTGAGAAGATTTCCTGGTGTTGCCACTGCCTTGGTGACCCTGGAACAGAGCAGGAGAGTAGGACTGAGCAGTGGGAAGAGCACAGTAGCAGCCTTTGGTGGGTTTGTTTCTTTTTGAAAGTTATAATAATCAAGGTTTTATATGTCAGGAATGTTTTCTTGCTGTGCAATGCTCTGGAAAATGCCCTTTCTTCAATTTTTGCCATTCTGCTTTATCACCTGCTCTTGTACCCAGATGGGATTTGAGGCAGAGGTTGTGGCTGTGGCCAAGAGGCAAGGCATGAGGCTGCTGGTGGAGTGAGCTGGTTCTGCCCCTGAAAATGGGACCACATGCCCCAGTAGCACTTCCACCCCATTGTCTGGATAATTCTGGTCCTCTGCAGTCAGATCCTGCCCCTCCTTGCTGCCTTCCTCCCCCTGGATCTACCTGAGGAGGTTTGACTGCCACTCTTGGGTGAAAGAGACATTCACAGTTGTTTCCTTGAGAGGAATTTTGCAATTAACCCCACAAATGCTCCACATGCTTCAGCCTTTATTTTCACTTGGACAAAACTCTTGCTGCAGGAAGGGACATATCCACTGCATCCATTTTTAACCTCTTTTAGCAGTCTGGAAAAGCCAAAGAGCATTCCCTGGCTCTTCAACCAGGGGCAAAAGAAATGAACCCATTTGGAGCATGATCTGAAACTGCAAAGTGACCTCCCTGTAGAAACAGGGGAGAGGAACAAGGAGGAAAAAGAGAGCAAGAGGGAG